>JAFBJR010000172.1:14866045-15076211 GCA_016785285.1 Brachirus orientalis
TGTCCAAAAAACATACAAACCTATCTTTGTGGGGACATTTTGTCTGCGCCCCACAAGTGCTTTTTTTATGTTTAAGACCTGGTTTTAGGGTTAGAATTGGGTTTAGGTTAAGTTTAGGGTTAGGCTATGGAATGCTTTATGTCTATGAGGACCCTCACTAACATAAAACCCTGGTATTCCTTATGTTGTGGGGACCTAAATCTGTTTACACAGTCACATTATGGGGACTTGTCTTCCATACGAGGACAAGAATCAAGTCCCCAAAACGTAAATAACGACATCTTTAGGTGAAGACATATTTTGAAGTTGGGTTAAGGTTAGGGTCAGGGTTAGGGAACTAGTAATTATGGTTAAGATTAGAGTAAGTCTCCAGGAAATTAATATAATTCAATGCAGTGTCATGGAAACCAGTGTGTGTGTTTCCATGCAGATACTAGATATTAAGTGTAGAAACTATTATAAAGGGTGATAAGGCATGAGTTGCATTGAAGGTGTGAGCTAATAAGAAAATGTTGGATGTTGTTTTCACCACCAGAGGGAGACATTTTTAATTCCAACATGCAAATACTAGAGCAAAATGAATCACTGTGAGACTGAGACGCCTGTAAAAATTAACCAAACCAAGTTAAGATCCAGATTTTTAACTTGTAATTGATTCATTTGATAATATTCAAAATGTAAAAAGCCATATTAAGATATTTATTTTTGTGTTTCATTATCTTTTTTTTTCATACGACATCTTCTCTGGCCAGAGCACATTGTAGGCAGGTTTTCTTGGTTTTTTGTTCTACCTCTTTATCCATATGTTCTTTATTAAAACTCTGTGACAACCTTTTATTTAGGCCCATCTGTTGACCTTAAAAGGTAAGAGGTAATCCTGATAATGTGCAACAGTCATCATGTCAGACATTATTACAAGATAAATACGTATAATAATAATCTACACTACCGTCACTTAGAAATTTCCTTATTTTTGAAAGAAAAGCACTGTTTTTTGGAGCACTAATCAGAAATACACTCTATTGTATTGTAGCTGCAAACGTCTGGTTTTTAATGCAATATCTACATAGGTGTATAGAGGCCCATTTCCAGCAACCATCACTCCAGTGTTCTAATGGTACATTGTGTTTGATAATTGCGTTAGAAGGCTAATGGATGATTAGAAAAGCCTTGTGTTATGACGTTAGCACAGCTGAAAACAGTTTAGCTGCTTAGAGAAGCTATAAAAGTGACCTTTCTTTGAGCTAGTTGAGTATCTGGAGCATCACATTTGTGGGTTCCATCTAACCTTGTCAATGTCTTGACTTTATTTTCTAATCATTTTGCAACTCATTTGATAAATAAAAGTGTGAGTTTTCATGGAAAACACAAAATTGTCTGGGTGACCCCAACCTATTGAATGGTAGTGTACTGTCTCTAACAGCAAAATTGACTTTGAGCTGAAACTAGTACCACAATGCCATTAGGGAGACAGTTTCTGTGCCTTTATGTTTTGAAATGCCACTGAGACCGTAAATGTATTTCATATCGGCACGATACAAAATAAAACTATTTGTATGATCCCTTTTTACACAGACCAAGAGGGAAACAGAGAGAGAAAATAAGCAAAGTCATCCCTAAATATATGCACAGTGCACAAACAAATCGCGGCCATATGTTTGTTTGAAGATTCCCCTGAAGCTTTCAGGTTTTCGAGAGCTCAAATGCCGCCAGCTGACTCCAGCTGAGCTGCTGAGCGGCACAGAAATGTCTTTTACTAATGTGATTCATCCTCTCTGAGAGGCTGCGACCACAACAGAGGAGCCCGGCGGTGACATCTGATAGTCTGCAGAAAAGGCCATTCTGCATCCTGAGAGGATGAGTCAGTGGCTCTGTGGGTTTCAGCTCATCCCAGAGCAAAAGAAACACAATGAGAGTCAGTGACTTACAGGGTGGCACAGCACAGTCACTACACAGTCAGGAGAGAAGCATGTCTTAATTAAAAGCACCCGTGCACTTTGTTGTTCCAGGATGTAGTTGGATGACATTGTTTTCGGCAAAAATGATTTTCAACTATGAGAGGAGGCAAATTAAACCGTCCATCTTCTTAATCCTCTTCATACAGTAATGGGGCTTTTCCATTACACAGTTCTAGCACTACTCAGCACTACTCAGCTCGCTACCTGGTACCTGGTACTTTTTTAGCACCTGCATTGGCAAGGTCCCAATACTAATACTGTCTGGCCAATCTGACTGATTTGCCAGAGAGTGTCGACACTGGAAGAATCACGAGTGCGACACAGGAATCAAACAAACCATTTTTAAAAACCGGAGTTATAGTGAGCGTACATGGCTGCTGTCTGCAAAAAATACACCGTGGTCCGACGACGAGGTGCAGACGTTTGTGTTTTGTGGCTGATGAGAAGATTTAGATAAAGCTGCCGTGCTGTGATGACCCCGTCCATGTACAGAAGGCGCTATTAAGTAATGGAAAATGACTGACACCAAACAAAAAGAAGAGCCGAGCAGTGCTAGAACTGTATAATGGAAAAGCAGCATGACAGGTTGTGTAAATAACTTTAAAGCTGACTAAATACCCTCTTCTCAGGCCCAACGCCTTATTTTGAAAAATGCCAAGAAGAGGGCTGAGAGCTGACGCTGTGTTTGATTTACATCGGAAGTCGAAGCTGGGAGTGTCGTCACCCCCAAGCTCATTGTCTGAACTGCAAAAGGTATATCAGGCTACCCATTGTTAGCAATAGGGATTGATAACACTTCAATAGGACAGATTTTATGGTGGCAGCCATCTTTGAGTCCTAACACGGGTTACATGAGGTTGCTCCAACTTTCCAAGTTGGAAAACCAAGATACGACTACAAATGGAATGAAAAGTGTGAGGTGCTCAGGTAGTCGAGCGGTGGAGAAAGTAACAGTTCTGGCGCTTATAAAAGTGGGAGGAGTCTGGGACAACGAGCCTTGAGACCAGAAGTGATGAAAGAGAGGACTGTGAAAGCCAAAGGCAAAATCTGAATGCAGTGGCTGGTGTTTGACCAGAGAGGGCAGTAGATACACATATTTGGATCTACTGCATGTATTAATTCAAAACTTGCACCTGGATTAACAAATAACAGTAACTAGATGCACATATACACTGGTTTACACTAGTGTCTTATAAGTTGAACACTGCAAATGTATGTTGCCACATTTCCACTTTTTTTGTCCAATGAGCAGATCGATTGTGGAGGTTGATTGATGTAGGTTTTTCAATGAAATTGGGGTTTTATTCCTATTCTACTTCATTTATATATATGATATAAAACAAATTACAATATGTTTTTCTTTTTTTTCCATTTCATGAAATAAAATATAACAGTTAAATAAAATAAATAAATTTCATGACTATTTACATTGTAGATTCTCACTGAAGGCATCAAAACTATGAATGAACACATATGAAATTATGTAGCAAACAAAAAAGAGTGAAATAACTATAAGTATGTTTTATATTTTAGATTCCTCAAAGTGCTTTGTTGACAGCGCTGCAAACCCTTGACCTTCTCTCACTGAGCTCCATTATGTCGTCACCTGGTGCCTTGTCAGGGTTCATTTGTGGAAATCTTGCCAATGAGGTTGGGACCATCAGTTGCGTTGTGCAGAAGCCAGGTTGGTACACAGCTGACAGCACTACAAATTGTAAAATTACAATATGTTTTTCTTTTTTTTCCATTTCATGAAATAAAATATAACAGTTAAATAAAACAAATGACACACAAAAATTCAAACAGACAGGAGCATCATTTATGGTCTCCAATTTTGAATTACACATTTTAAAAATAATCTGTAAACTTCAATGGAACTGATAAAAAAAATCGTTTTTAACTACAAAAATGAAGTTTCAGTGACTGAGGAGCATTTATCATTATGTTTATTTATATTGTTTCATTTTGATAACAGTTGGTGCAAGCCAATAATTTAAAAAATGCTAACTTGTCATGTGTTGACCATAAAGACTCAACTGAAAGTAGCAGGATTAGTGCACTGAATTACATCTGAAACATTTGACGGGCCATAAGCATCGAATAACTTGAATTTGTAATTTTATTAGGCACACTGTCAATTATTCCCATTCTACTTCATAGAGCACTGCTTCCAAAAAAAGGGTGTGTAAATTGACTTTACACCTGGTAAATAAATCAGATCTGTTTGAACACATTGCACGCCTTCCTCTGGTCTGACTGAGCTTTCCTGACAAACCCAAAGGCTCTTAAGTTGTTGGATACACAGAGCAAAAATAAACCTGCCTCAAATCTCAGCAGCAGCAAACATTTAGTACATCAAAGCACATATTCTCCAAAATCCAGCAAATGCAGGACTGCCGGGGTTTCGATAAGGGCTTTTTTTTTTTTTTTTTTTTTTTTTTTTTTACAGAAGAAGCATGTTAGTTTGTGAGGAAGAGCAGGTGATTTTGCAACACTCTTCAAGTGTGAGGACGTGCGTCACCGCCACATCTGGCTGCATCTGCAAAATCTGGCTGCTCGGAGAGCAAATAAAGACGCGAGGAGACAGAACATATGCAAAACAGCTAAAAAAGATAAGGAGTATTAATCTGACTTAGCATCAAGAGAGCTGTATCATGCAAACACTCACACACGCGGCCTGGCACACAGTCATGATTTAACTGGAGATTAAGGTGAAGTACAAAGTGGTGCTGAGTGTGTACGACTGAATGAGTGTGTGTGTGTGTTCTTGTATTCGCTGCAGAGTGAGGACCAAAAATAGTACAAACACCTACAGAGTGAGGACATTTTGACAAAGTGAGGACATTTTGGCTGGTCCTCACTTTTTCACCCCTTAAAAGAGCTTTTTCAGTGTTAAGACCTGGATTTAGGGTTAGGGTTAAAATTGGGTTTGGTTAGGGTTAGGGTTAGGGTTAGGCATCTAGTCGTGATGGTTAAGGTTAGGGTAAGGGACTAGGGAATGTATTATGTATTACGTATTATCTATGAGGGTCCTCACTTTGATAGAAGCACAAACATGTGTGTGTGTGTGTCCCAGACGTGTGCAGGCAGGTTTTACATGAAGACAAAGAGGAAAGGTTAAACTGTCCCCTTTCACGTATGAGTCTGCACGTAACCTGTAAACTGAGAGACTGTGAGTGAGTGAGTGAGTGAGTGAGTGAGTGAGTGAGTGAGTGAGTGAGTGAGTGAGTGAGTGAGTGAGTGAGTGAGTGAGTGACCTGAAGACAGCAGGGGACAAAAATATATTCCTGCAAAAAGTTAAATCCTTGTGGGGTTTTTTTGCATCAGCCTTCAGTTTCAATAAAGAGGGAATTGTTTTAAAACTGAAAACAGTTGTCTGCTCAGAGGTGTTAGAGAAGGACAGAGGAAAAGAAAAGAAAAGAAAAGAAAAGAAAAGAAAAGAAAAGAAAAGAAAAGAAAAGAAAAGAAAATTAGGAAAGGAAAGGAAAGGAAAGGAAAGGAAAGGAAAGGAAAGGAAAGGAAAGGAAAGGAAAGGAAACTAGGAAAAGAAAAGAAAAGAAACATTAAGAAGAAGACATTAAGAAGTCATCTTAATCTATTTTGCCTGGAGTCAGGTTCAGTCTTTATCACTGTCGACTTCCTCTTTCACGGTGATGAACATGCTGCTTCTCCAAACACAAACAGAAACACATTATTTCCCCTGAACATATTTAGTCCTGTTATAAATCTCACAACACTCAGCTGAAGTATAACAAAAAAAATGTCTCTTCAACTCGTCTGTCCCTCCATCCATCCCTCTCTCCCTCTCTCCCCCTTTACCTCCAGAAGGCTTAAAAGTCAATATTTGAGGATCTGCTGCAGCTCTTCAACACTTCAAAGAGCTCAGAGCTCTGCTGTGAACATGGCTTTTAATATGCCGTTCAGGAAAAGAAGTAGAAAGGGTCACGGGGAAGTATGAGAGTCTGAGTGTGTGTGTGTGTGTGAGTGTGTGAGTGAGTGTGTGAGTGTGCGTATGTTGAGGCGAGGGGGTCAAATATCCTGTGATACGTGCTCCACATGTCGAAACACAGGTCAGGCTGGAGGAGGCAGGTAAACACACACAAACACACATTCACATGTAAATGTAGGAAAAGAGAGAAGGTTAAACGAGTGAGCTGCCACACGTTAAAGAGCCAGAGAGAAAATAATAATATGATGATGATGATAAAGCTTTCATTAGCTTTGAATGGTGGCTCTGTGTGAGGCTGGTTTCCTGACGCCGGCCTGAGGGAGCTGTTAGATGCCGGCGAAGGAGCCAACATGGCTGTGATGAGCCTCAACACGGGGACTAATGCACACAACAAAGCCCTGGTTACGCCACCGAACTGAATAATGACATTACGTTTCTAAAAAGTCGACACAGAACATTAACTTCAAGGGTCTGGAAGTGGTGATCTGTGTAATTTGACTCCATTGATGACCCAGTAAAAGGAAAATGGAAATAAGACTTGGGTCTTTTTTTTCCACTCCTCACTGAGAAGATAAAAACAAAACTAAAATATTACCTGAACCTGCTCTAAAAGACAGTGTTTGCAATAACAAATCTGCACACACCACCATCTCTATATTGTTTATTGTTAGTGCACACATTATTTCTGTTATTTATTTATCTTGTATTTTGCCAACATCTTTTCCTACAATTTAAAGGGGCAGTGTGTAGGATTTAGTGGGATTTAGGGGTGCAGTTGCACCCAAGTAAATATCAAAAACATATTGCTAAATTTCAAGGTGTGATGCTGTATTAATTCATTGAAGCACTGTATAAATATTGAAATATTATTGACAAATGTTTTCGGGCAGAATTTTTTTTTTTATTTTCAAGCCCCATTAGTTGGCACCATCCTTTTGACCATTAGGCTCTCTCCCTCTCTTTCCATTCCTCACTAGACAAAGAAAACTGTATATCATTAATGTATATGGTACTAATATTCTTTCTTAAAATAGAGGAAGAAATTCAGAAGAAATTGCCAAAGAAATTTAAAACCCTAAGTTTACCCTAAGTTTTAAACCCTAAATTTAAGTTTATATATATATATATATATATATATAAAATATTAATATTTGCTGCCATTTTCCTCCAATGAAAATTGTGGGAGATGGAGTATTTTTTCTAGAGTTAATTTTATTTTCCTCCCAAAGAGTCATAATTACTCATTTTGCAATATAACTATTACCTGTGAGTAAATTCTATTGGAGTAATTCAACATGGCCACACACACAGAGGATTTAGGTTTATGCTAAACAGAGTAAAGTATCATCATGTGGATTCAAATAAACACTGAATGGAGTAAAAAAATGTACTCCAGATGAGTAAATTTTACTCTATTCTGACTGGAACCAAATACTCTCTTTTTTAGAGCAAAATTTTATTCGAGAGAAATACACTTTATGAGAATTTTACCATGAATCCACACACACAAGTCCTATTTAACAAGTTCAGATGTGTATTAGGGAAGGGAATCGCCAGAGAAACCATAATATTAAGGAGAAACTTCTTAAGTGTATCTGAGTTTATATGAGCCCAATTAAATTCATAGATGTATGACCCTTATTGAAGAGGACATCAGACATTTGACTCTCAGCAGTGCAAACAACATTCATTTGTCACTCATGCCAGGATACTGGTGATAAGCAGCACAATTATGCTATTATATCAGCCATGAAGGGGAGAAGGACAGGATGAGGGGGGTGAGGAGGGTAAGAGGGAGGAGTGGGAGCGGACAGTGCGCTTGGTGTGTTGCCGTGCGTTGCCGTGTTTAGGATTTCAACGCCCAGACGACTGCAGCCTAATCCCTGGAGACTCCTTCCTTACATAGGAAATACTTCCCTCCGTCAGACTGACAGGAGAAGTGATTTCTCTTCTCCAAACAAATGCAGTGAACCAGAGAAGCACGATGCTGAAAAACAAGCCACGGCTGAACGTGAGCAGGGAAGAAAATCAACAGTGATGTTTTCACGCAAACTGCAGTGACTTTGAGCTTAAATCATCCTTTCACTTTCCTTTTCCCAGCGTCAGCTATAAAAAGTTATTTTCCTCACTCACGTGGTGGAGGGGAAAAGTCCTAAATTGCATCTAGTCTGCCCTTGAGTTAACAACTAAATTATTTGAAGAACGACTGTGTACATGAAAAGGCTACTTTCGAGGGGAAAAAAAGAGGCCATTATGGCCTGAACCATTCATTTAACATACCACCGAATCAAAGTAACATGGTTTGTGTGGAGAGCTTAGAGTGTGAGCTCGGTCTTTGCAAACTGTTGCACTTTTTTAGCTGCACAGCCAGATCTCTAACGCAAACATCACACTGCAGTATTACTCTGCTGGACACCACACACCTCAACACCATGTGACTCAGTGTGTCAGGGGAGAAAAGGGCCTAAATTTATCATAAAGATACAGTTTATGTTTAGCAGCATGCTTTGTCATCTAATCTAGGATATGGGCCTAAGACAACAGCCAGCAGCCATAAAGCTCCATTTCAAACTGGCACACAAGAGAATAACAGTGTAAAGTGCTGACAAGTGGGTGTATTTTTAGGGTTCATCTCACTGCAGTGAGTGGCTACAGTCAGTGTGTGTGTGTACATGTGTTTGTTGCCTCTTTAGGACCTTTTCTGGCATAAACACTGACCTAGTCAGGACCAATAGTCCCCATGGATACCAAAACCTTGTTCTAAAAAGACAGAAGTTTATTTCTGAGGAACTGGTTATGTTTATGAGACGCGGTGCAAATTGTTTAAGTCAATCCACAGAAGTGAGCATTTTCAGGTCGGCTGGGTCAGATGGTGCAAAAGAATACAAAAACTGGCCATGCTCAGAATGCAAATTTTCCACTTGGGCAAAAGGAGTGATGTGAAAACCAACCAGCATTGAGATTCTCTGACTGATGTCACATGACATCACATCTGTGTCTTGCAGCCAGCCAGACTCAGTTGGGTCACAATGGAGGGACAGTGTATCTCTCTACAACACTTTTTACTACAACATTTTATCAAAACTGACCATTTCAAAAAGGAAAAAGCTTGGGATAAAGATTTCAAGGAAGTCTGTGATCTTGAGTATGATGTGAATGGCGTAGCTAAAGTTCACTTTCCGTCTAACCGCAGCATGACATTTGAATTGTGGTTAGGCTAAGGTTGAGGTCAGGCATTAACTGGTGTTAAGGTAAGGGAAAATGTGAGATAGAACTAGAAGCTACACCCATACTACAACATACTGTATTTAGTTCAAAATTAAAATGATCCACATCCAATCAAGCTTTTCAGCTTAGTAGCAGAAATAATCAATATGGGAAAGTACCAACAGGAGCAAAGTACCCACTCCCCAATGCTCCCAACTGATTAGGTTAATTGAACATTCTAAGTGACCTCAGTCGGGGGGGGGTATCCAGTTTGTATTCCAATATCCAACCATTCTCTCTCTCTCTCTGTCCTCATCTTGCAAGCTGAAGGGCCAAGTTCCAGTTTTTTATGCTATTATTATTATTATTATCATTATTATTATTATTATTATCACTGACAATAATACTGCGGTCATTGTTATTATGCTAAATGTTCATCAGTACAATTTCAATAATCTCTGCTGCTGCTTGTATAAATGACACCATAGTTCTATAAACATGACATAACTGATTCTAAACTTGATACAACTGTTTGCTCCTGGTCTCTCTTCTTGAATTGATTTGAATCAAGAAGGACATCCAGCGTAAAACATCTCTGCCAAATCAAATATGTATATCAGTAATGTGTGATCCTCTGTGGTGACCCCATGAGAGAAAGAAGCCTAAAGAAAAGAAAAACAGAAAGAATTAACTTCCATGTTTAGTTTCATAAAGTAACACATCCACAAAAGTCATATCAAGGAATTCTTTTAATAGACTGTTGAATGAAACTTTGTCCATATAGGAAAAGGACAATGCATCTCTTTCTCCTCCCACAAAATATTGCTGATTCTTGCTCCAGTTACATCATTTAGAGCAATAGTGGTCAAGGGGTGGCGTCGTGGTAACCCAGCCCACACTTGGGGTAGAAAGGTCAAATGCTGCTATCAACAGAACAATCAATATCATCTAAACTGTTATCATTTCACCACTTCCTGAGGGACCGGAAAGATAATTGATTGTATACATGTGGTGGAACATTTGACCAAACAAATGAGCCCCAAAATGTCAAATTAATTCCCGCAGGCACCGAGAACGATAACACGATTAGAAAAGTGCAACACTAACTAGCATGAAAACAGTCTGACTACTTAGCAGCGCGCTGAACGCCAGGCATTGTTGCAGGGTATCGACTCTGAATAATCCTGCTTCCCTCCAAATCCTCATCTTCTGACTTCAAACACTGGGCAAAGACTTTCAATAGAATCTGGCATCCGCCCAACCCGCTCTCCATCAGTCGCTCATTCTTTTTCTTCTTCCTCTTCTTCTTCGCTTTCTCTTTCACTCTCTGTCCTCCCCAGGATCAACTGTCCAGCCTCAAATCACAAAGCCAAACCCAAAGTCTGTGGGAATCTAGAGAAGAGGCCCCTGTGTTAGCTGGCGCACACACACACACGCACACGCACACACACACACGCACACACACACACACACACTCCTCTTGTAAGTGTGACAACAAAGACAGCATGGCTGTAGACCGTTGGACAAAGAAGGTCCCACACAAAGGAGCACAGAGCAGGTTAGAGAGGACCTGAAGGCCAGCTGTGAGAATCTACCAATCAAGTCTTCAAGCAAATCCAACCACTATTCACTATATTCTATTCATTCATTCAAGTGTTCATCACACATCATGCACACAATGCATCATACTTGCTGCCGTAGTCGTACCCATGTTTATTAAAACCGTTTTCCATCATACAGTTCTAGCACCACTCGGCTCTACCTGACTTGACTCTACTCGGTTTGGAGTCGGACACGTCGTTTTCCATTACTAAAGTTTCTCCTCGACCTGTGACATTGTTTTATACACAACACAAACACACAAACTAGTGACGGGCAAAGCAGTTCTTTTTGGAGTCAGTTCATTAAAAAGATTAGTTCAGTACTTCCTGCGTGACCGGAGCACAGTCACTGAACTGAAATACGGCCGAACGGGTTGTGACTGGGCTCACGGTCGCCGGCTTTCAGCAGTGCTGTCGGTAAATACACCAGACTCCTCTGTTAAATAGTGAGGATTTTAGAAATTTCCTCACTAGATGTTGGAGATTAACGCATGTTTCAAGATTTTTAAGGATTTTTACATGATCTACAGTTCAGCATTGTTTGGTTTCATTCTTGTTTCCAGCGACGACTCTCTGACCAATCAGCGACCAGCAGTCTTTCCACATCACATTTTAGTATTGGCTCAGCTCGCTTGGAACCTTACCAGAGCAGGTACTAAAAAAGCACCTGGTACCATCCCTGTATAATGGAAAAGGCACAAGAGTACCCATTGAAATAAAATGGAAACAAAAAGAAAACTTTAAACTTCGGCGTCTTCAGGATCAAAGCAAAAAAAAATGCCTTATATATATTATATATATCGAAAACAGCAGCAAAGCAAATTTGCAACAGTTGTATTGAAGGTTCTGATGGCTTTGCAGCATGATCTCATTCGTCAGGATAGATTCAACATTATCCGGAAATTGAGAGTAAAAAAATTTAACATATACACTGATGCTCATGGGTTGAGTGTTGGTGGGACAGTAGGGGACCTGCTGGCGATGCCATCACTGTATCTGCTACACCTACTACACCTGCCAATCTGTCTGAGGTAATTAATATTTCACACTTAAGGGTGATGACTTTATTTCCTGCATTTTTGCCACATAACATTGGCTGACCAAATTTAAGATCCCTCAACAATTAAACAACCATTCAACAGAAATTTTTTTGGCCTGAACAATAATAGCAGCAGTGAATAAAGACCATAACATTTTAATCTTGGCCTGAAGATGGAGCTAGATTAAAAGTTACAGCATTGTCATTTATTTTAGTTCTTCCTGTTGGGACAACTTGGGTCAATTTCATGACTCATTCGATCACAGCGGAGATATTTCCCACAGAGCCACAAGTGTCAACCTCGTGGTGGTGCTGGAGGTTTTGTCAAGGGATCAACAAAGTCATTCATCATCAGGAGCCATAAAAGCCACAAACATGCTGTCCATCCACTGGATGTGGAGATATTCACAGTATGACTTAAAACCTTTACCTGCTGGCTGCACCAGAAGAAAAGTAAAGGGACTGAAAAGTCATTAGGGGTCATCCTCAGAGCCAAATGAATGGCTGCACTAAAATTTAACAGTGACTTATTGAGACATTTCAGTCTGGAGACTGGATTAAAGTGGTGGACCAAATGACTGAGTGACACAGAGAGATCACCAAACCTATAGTCATGCCACTAGAGTGGCTACAAAAGAGCTTTAATGTTCTACAAACATGCCACCAAGATGCCATTTTGTGGACAACCTCCACTCTTTTTAAAGAAAGACAAAACAACTGCCATGTGCAGCAAAATATGTCCCTGTTTACTCCCAAATAACGTCAACTGGTATCTTTTATCTCATATTTTAGAGTATTTGCAGAACCAGGAGTTGTTTTTTTCATGAGGTTTAAAAGAAACGACTATAAAACAAAAAGCCCCATCCATAAGGGGCAGCCTGGTGTTTCTTGAGGGTAATGTAACATGAAGAATGTTCATTTTCAAGACAAAAGTTGCTAAAAAGCAGAGTCCTATAAAAAGCTGCATATTTTCCCTGACTGAGGCAGGCAGCCAATTTGTGACCAACATAGAAACTTTACTGGCAGGAAAGAGTGTGTTACTGTAGCCAGTGATGCAGTGCTGTTCAGGGCTGCTCGCAGCACAATGTCTGTCCTTGGTGAGAAATTATTGGTTTAAACAAAAATCCAATGGCAAATACTGAGGGCAAAGGAGCACTCAGGTAAGTGCGATGGCTCCTTTCAGAAACCTATTGTTTTTGTCCAACCTTGCTTGAAGAGACGCTGAAATATTACAGCAAATACTGAAAAATAAATGTGTTCATCTAAAGTTCAGACTCCTTAAAGAACAAGTCAAAAGTGAGTCTTTAATGTCAATACTTTCACTGCAAAAAAAGCACTATATAAGCTTTTAATGTCAAAATATTCACATCAACGTGTCGGTGAGGTGGATTATAACTTAGAACTTTTTTATTTGAGTGCCTCAGTTTGATATACTGATGCAGTAAAGCATAGTGTACGTACAACTTAACTACAACAAACTACATCACTGCTTAAGCCTCTTTCATACTAAAATTAGCGGCTGTGTCTATGATTTGTGAAACCACTACTAGGACTGAGACAAAGAATGGATTGTTAAATTACTTGTGACATATTTTGATAACCAATGAATCAATTTGAGTGGGTTCCCTGATTTTTCAGCTTCTTTAATGTGAATATTTTCTGGTTTACTTGCTCCGTATAACAAAGAAATCATTAAAACCGAATAATTTTGATTTAGGCAGACCTTTGAGAACGGCCATCAACATTTATTGACATTTTACGGACCAATGTGAAAAAATTAGCAGATTATTCAGTGGTTCCTCTTTTAGTGGCTCTATGACCCTGTGGTGTTGTGTATGACTTGTGACACCATGAACACGCTGGAAACAAAATCAAAGGAAGAAGGAAGTGACAACATGACGTGGGATCTCAGTTAAAATGTTACAGTGGTTTCTATTTGAAATCGGTTGAAATTCTTCTTCTTTGTCCAAATGAAGACAAAGAAGAAGAAGTGTCGACCTTGGTCGACCTTCTCACAACGGTCAACCAATAAAAACCCTCATGCATTGAAGTTATTAGACCACAAAGTAAATGCCAATTAATCACATTCCCTGGAAATGTGGCATTAGAGTATCTCCACTCTCCACTGCAGTGAATATTTAATTCACCTTCATGTTTGGTTGCTCTTATGTTTTCTACTACTACTCAAACCACTCTGTGTGAAAGTAGTGACTTGACCTCTGGCCAAATGTATTAACCAAACATCAGTTTCGTGAGTGAAACTGCTGACACTAGCTTTGTGTGTGCAAATAGATAAGTCGATGGCCTGATCAGAGACTTTTTTTGGATGATCACCAGTCCTTAGATAAAAAAGAAATGAGCGGAATAAATCCCTTAATGATAACAAAAGCCTAAATATTTAGCTACAAGCAGCTGCTTTTTATCAGTCAGGAATGTGCAAACAAAATTCTGTCCATCTATCTCCAAAACAACATTTTTTTAGTAATAACTGATGGATTAAGTGTTCTTCTATGCATTTGATATGTGTCCCCTCCTTCTTGAGCAAAATAAACCAGTTAGAAACTGGATTAGTTGACAAATGCACCATCACAGAGAAGAAAAGAAAAAGAAGCAAACATTTCACAGGAATGGCAGCTGATATCAACATCTGCGGGTATTTGCTGTTTGTTTCGGGTCAAGTTTTCTGCACAGCAGTTTGCATCTCTCCCCACAGAAGAGCAGGTATCTCCAACTCAATTCAGGAATTATATATTGTAATATGGAACTATTAGGTTCACTTCAAATGGATGTGATTAGGTTTGATGCAACACAATTATTTGGTTATTGTCACTTTCAGATACAAATTACAACAAGCCAAATCTACGAAAGTATCACTGCTTACCTTAAAGACATTTTTCCATTTTATGACACATGAAAAAGGGAAGGAACTACCAACAAATCATTGTGTTTATTACTTAGACTAAGAAACCCGAGACCTAAAGTATTAACAAACGCAATGTAAATATAACGGGAATGGGGAAAATATAGAGAGAAGCTTTAGCTCTTCTTAGCCCAACACTGCAATCTGCAATGCCTCTAACGCTGACAACAAAATGAACCATACAGTTTCACTAATGACACAAATCAAAGCAAAATAAGGAGTCTCGCTAAGATGCTAGCAGCTAGCTGCTAAGAAGCTAGTTTTTTTTATTTCTTTATACAGTGGTTTGCCAATATATTTGTACAACTGTATTTTACTCGATAATCGATGACCGATTTGTAACTTCATTTTCTTACATAAATCTACTTCTTATTTCTCCGTTGCTCTTAAACCACACTAAACCAATCTTAGTGCTACTTCTTTAACTCCCGGACTGTCTTTTGCATCATTTCTTTACTTTATTCCTATTAAATTATAAATATTCTTTTATAGGATTCAAACCCAGGATGTTGTGGTTACAGGGTAAAGGCATTAACTAAATGAGAGCTGACTTTACTGGACAAAACCAGAATTTACGCACCGAAGTAGAAACTCTCAGACAAAAAAGTATGGAAAACCCTCATCCGTCTAATTAGCAGCAATCAAAACATACCCCCATCCCTCACTCCCCTGACATATACACTCTTGGCACAGAATGTGTTGTACTAATTTGACGGCTGACTGTGGTCTCCTCTCGTGTCAAGCTGTGGGGCCACTGCCTTTCAACTGTGTTCTTTTTTCAGTTCAAAGAGTGAAAGATGTGCAGTGGATCCCTTTTAAAAGCTGGTAAACAGAAACACAATTAGCATTTGTGGGTGCAAACTGCAAATCCTGAGCACAACAGGCTGCCTTTCCACTTCAGCGACAACCAGCACTCAGCCTCTGTTTCATCTCACATTCACCAGCATCACTGACAAAGCAGAAGCTCACAATTAGACGCATTGCAAATAAAAAGAAAAGAACAGAAGATTAAAAAAAAAAAGCTGCCTGACTGTCTCCTGGATTCCTGTGTTTCATGTCAAACTTTTTTACTTACCAGGCTTGAAAACCAAAACGATATATTGACTGGAAAGAAGCCCACAAGCCACAGAGTGTTAATGCTCACAAGAGCCTCATGCCATATAAGAATCAACAAACAGTAGCATTAAATGTATACCAGCCGCTCTCAGCCTTCTCAGCACGTGGTCAGGATTTGAGATGAATTATGAGATATTTTAAAAAGTAGGTATCACTCAGCCTGTTCTCCCAGAGAAATGTCACTGCTTAAATTTTCTGAATACCACAAGAAACATTACATTTGGAAATTCTTTGCAGAAGAAAACGTTTTGGCAAGTGGATTCAATCATGTCATATCAAGATGTGACGTCACTTTCAAGTATTTTAGGGAAAACTGTCATCTGGAGGTCGAGGAGGTGCAAGAATAATTGACTAGATTAGCCCGGATCTGGCCCTTCTGACATTTGGACTGGTTTGAACAGAACATCTGGCCAAATTATCCTTTAGTCTGAGGGGTTCACAGACACAATTTTAACGTCATCAGACTCTTCCAGCTTTCCAATTGTAAGTATGAAAACTTGTCTGATATTTACGACTGAACAGCAATTGGGGTGTAAGCAGAACCCCACAATAACCAATGAGAGTGAGTTGAACGGAAAACGGATGTTGCGTACTTTTGTTTAGAAGCGTAACTTGTACACGCCAAGTAGATTCTGTCATCTCAGCCATGACTTCCCAGCACCAATCACTGCATATACATCAGCTATTAACTGACGATGCCCACAGTCTGCCTCCATGTCTTAGCTCACACGAGGTTCTGTGAGATCCCAAAATCCTGAAATCATTTGAATAATCACCAAGTGGGTGGTCCTGCGTCTAGTCTGTGCTTTCTCAGGATTAAAACTGTGAAAATCGTTAAAAGGTTTGTCGTGTCTGTGTTCATTTTTAAAATCAAGTCAGATTTGAAAATCCTCTTGTGTGTGGCAGACTTAACGCAATGTACGGACTGTGGGCAAATCAGACCTATACCTGCATGAGAGGCGTTAATAGGTGACACCGTGGAAATAAACATATTTTGGGATTTGATGCTAACTAAGGCAACACGGGTTCTCCATCACAATTGGAAGGGAATGGTGACCTGAGTGATGTTCATGCATCTTCGGCAATAAATTAATTTTACACACAATACATTTCACAGGTGAACAAAGACAGAGGTAGAGTGGCTGTGCCCTACAGCAATTATAAAAAACTGTCAAAATGGAGTTATGAGATTATAAAATGTATAAAAATAATTGTAAAAAGAATAGCTTGTTTAAAGGGTTACTAAACCCCCTTTTCTGAGGCTAACACTGTCCAATGCCTGATTTTGAAAAATGCAAAGAAGTGGGCTGAGAGCTGAGTGAGAGAGGGAGGGAGAGTGGAGAGCAGTGCAGCGAGTGTGGTCTGGTAGAGAAAGAGTGGACTAAGGAAGCCAGTGACTGCAGTAGATGGTGTTTGACCTGAGAGGGCAGTAGATACACCGATTTATATCACACCATGTATAATTTAAATACTTTAAACTAAAATGTTAAGATTTGTAACTGGATCAGAAAATAACATCAGTTACACCTGACGAAAAAAAAAAGTGGTTTAAGGGGTTTAGTTATACTTTAATCAAACAGCCAAACCTAAATCCATTATGCAAATGAAAATGCTAAAAGTGGCAGCAGCTGACTGCGGCTTCCTCTGGGTAATGCTTTTCATTTGGACCAGAACTCACCACCAGGAGCCATTTTATAACAAAGTCTTTGCCTCATTACATCACATCAGGAGCAATGAAAATTATTTACAGAAGCTGGAGCATCCTTCAGTTGTGCAGTCAGCAATACAAGGCTTTTTAAACAGCTGCTCTCGGATAAAAGCTTGTCCCGGAGGACGCCATTACTCTGATCTGATGATCTCAGACTATTCCACTGTACGACTCCAGCGGCCCTGCTCACACTCTCTTTTCTCTGGCATTTCAACAGCTGATTCATAGTGGGGTGTCTGTTTGACTTTTATTTGACTCCTGCCCTACGGGATGCTGGGATTGCACAGGTTGGTTGCCATGGATGTAAGACAAACCTGCGCAGGATGAAAAAAGATCTCCCCTAAAGCCCCCTGCTCAGCAGGCTGCATATTTTTGCATTGTGAGGACGAAGTGCTGGAACCTCACAACCGATGAATGAAAACATGCAGTCCTGAGAGACTTACCGACAGAGCAGGAGCAAGTGAAAACTCACAGGCTGTCTGTTTGACAGTCTGCCATCAACATGGACTTTCTTCTTTTTTTCCCCTCCACCGCAGTTGCACAACCATCACTTGGCTGTAAAATGACTTGAAAGGCGGCAGTTAAGATACTGAAATGTTATTTCTCGAGGAAAAAAAAAAAAGAGAGAGAAATATAATGAAGCATTACTGTGGGACGAGCTGTGCTTTGAAGCTCCGGCTGTAATTAACATCTCAAGTGCTTGTTTTCACTTATTTGCATTACACATAATGCTGAAAGTATCAGTGTAGCAGTTCTTCTACACAAAGGATGCCCTTGAAGTTCCTTCTTTTGTTTTAACTGTGTCCAATTAAAGCACAAAAACATAAGCATTCAGTCCCACAGAGACAAAAAGAAACATCTTAAATAGCATTTTACGGCTTAAATTTATTTCTCAGTGTCTCCTCAGTGTTATCCATCTACATTCCTCTAATTTCTCTATTCCCCTCTGCCTTCAGCTGCATCATATAAAGATGCCTAATTGAAGGCTTTGCACAAAACAAATGACCACATCAGCCGGCCCCCTTTTAACTCGTCCCTCTTCCTGTCTGTGGTTGTAATGCATTATACACTCAGCCTGTTCCGTGCTGTCTCTCAAATTACTGCGCGAGCTGCCAATCATGTGGAGACTAAATCTACAGGACCTGTTTTTCCTGCATGTACTTACAGCCCACCTACCACCTCAAACACAAACCCTTCCTGTCAATTTCCCCCTTCCTGAGCTCCACAGAAGTATTTAAGCTGAAGAATAATGTTACAGTGATAATAATGACGATGATAATAATAAGGGCTGAGGGCAGATGCTCGATGTAACATTTGATTTCAGTTGCAAGAAAAAAACAATCAATAAAGATGTTGGCATGTTGGCTCCATTTCCACTTTTTCTTGCTACTGCAACCTGAAAATCCCTGAAACAAAACCCACCAGATGGAAAAACAATCGATTCATTCATATTAATTCAACATAACTGAACACTCACCGGAAATATGAGCGGCCAATCAGAATGCTTGACAGTTGCTTTGCGTTTAAATCTACACACAAACACTGAGACACTTCTCTTTTTTTCCCTACTCAGTTAAGATCTTTGCACTTGCCGGACACATTTGTCCCTTTGTGCTTCCTGTACATATGGACACAAAGGCTCCTAAAATGATGGCCAAATAGAAAAAAAAAGCCACAATATGGGTGTGAGTGTGTTTGTGCTGATGCGTGTAAACAGGTTTAATTCAAAAGCAAGACACAACAATGTCAACAGATAGAGAGGAATGAATAGTATGAGCAGGTAGATGTCGATAAGCCCATTTATACTCTTCACAAAAGACGGAGACAGACACAGATGGAGCCTGACATTTTGCATTAAGTTTTGATGGAGAGCTCACAATGGCGGACAAAACGTAGCAATACCACCGGAAACCATGGGGGCAGTATAGAGCCAATGGTCCAATCAGTGAGGAAAATAACGAAAAAGGGTTTATAAGAGTATTTAAAAAAGGGTGGAAGGTTTCAAAAACCGTAGAGGAGTTGCACCCATATATATGATGTTTCTATATGCCATGTTTGCTGATGCCTGCAACTTGGCATTCAGCACTGCCCTCTAGAGGAATTACTGTGTCACGTCCATACTAGCGTAAAAGACACACGGAGATATGTAAGGTACCGACATTTGAGACGGAAGGATGTAAAACAGAGAAAATGGAGTATGAATTGGCCTTTATGGGTTTGTCTAATTCCGATGCCAATCTTTATTTATTTAACAGCACCTGATGAAAAATAGTGGTTTTTATTTTGGCAAATGTGTTTCTGTTTTTGTAGGATATCTAATAAATTCTAGAAAACTAAATTATACACAAATTTGCTCGACTTGAATAAACATTTATTGACTTGTGATTTTGTTTCTTCAATTCTGCATCATCACTGCAGTATAATTTTAAAAATTATGTATGCACTAAACATTAAATACATGAACTGGGGAGTCAAAAAAGAAAAAGGTTTTAAGTGAAAATCAATATTTTTTTTTAACAATTACAATTTGCTTTGAAAAATTACATTTTTATTTCAGTATTTACTGTTTTAGAATATAATGATTAATTGTTATATCCCAATGAAAAGACAGCTGTGATCAAGTTTCTGAGGACAAAAATGTGCAAACTAACACACTAACACAATCAACCCAAGTCAATTACAGGAAAAAAGGGCACAAAAATGTCCAAATTAATTAGTCTGTTTATAACAGAGTAACTTTTTTTTTTGCCATATTGGAAAGCAATTACTCTACAAATTCAAAAAATAAATAAATACATAATAACTAGAGACAGCTCAGTTTCCACTGACTTGCAACATGTTTTAAATCCTTTAATATCACCACCATTTTAGCAAAAACCTGCATCTTCATAAAGGCTTTTTTTTAGTAATAGTGGTCAAAGACTAAGCTCCAGGTTGCAGTAAAATAGTCATGAGCTGCAGCCAAGGTTCGCTCTACAGTTAATACATAAGAACTCAGTTAAACTGTGATTGTGCAACTTAAATGGCTTAACTCGTGCTGCCTCTTACGTTGTCCTGGATGTTGGAAGCAGCTGCTACTGTTTGCTGACTGATGAGAGATGATGTTGACAGGGAATTCTGTTTGGTTTGGCAGGAACACACACACACACACACACGCACACACACACACACTGGCTGCTGCCATTCCACAGATGAAACCGTGTGAGCGCTGCTCTCTCTCTGTGAGTGTTTTCAAACAGCGACCAGCCCCTGCAGTCTAAACTGACCACTGCCCTGTGTAAACACAAAGCGCTCACCCCATAGACTATTATGAGAACTTTTCGGGTCAGAAGGGAAATATGCACCTTCAGAAATTCAAACAGCAGTCTAAACGATGCAGGTACGCTGAGTGTGGCACGTAATCTCAGGTTCCTACTCTGTGCATGGTAGCAGATATGATCACATAAAAGTGTGACTGCTTTTCTTTCTTACTGGGGGTCAGAAGTTTTCATTCCTAAAACTGAGTCACAAACTCAGGTCTCACAAACAGCTTGAGTTTCTTAAATTTCTTTCCAGCAGAACAGAGATTGGAAAATCAGGCCTTTTCTTTCACGGCATCTGGCCCTGAAATGATCTTGGGTAAAACGTCAAACTGAAAATCCTCATCCCTTTTCATGACTTTCAACACAGAATAAGTGAAGTTACTACATGCTGCTGCTGCCTTAGATAACTATGAAATCAATGCCTAGTTATTGTGTTGTGCAGCATTTTACTGTTTTTTATAATATTATTTGTTATTGTGAACGTGGTTGACCAGTTGTATGTATGATGCTGTGGACTGACCCTGCCTTGCTTATTGGTCACACTTGTAAAAGAGATTTTTAAAAGAGATCAACACCTTGGCTGACGTAAAATTCTGGGATTTTTCAAGGACTTTCCAGGACCAATTCCCTCTAATTCAAGGGACAAAAATGCTGACAGAGCTTAAGACTGGATGGGCAACTTGTACGAGCTGCTTCGTCCATAGCGTCCGCTTTTATTGATTTGCAGCGCGCTCTGCATCTGGACAAGTGCTTGTCCTTGGCATCTTGGTCAGACCGCTCTTTGTCATTTTCCTTGAGTTCCTTGATGAGACAGAGATCTTAGAATTTTCATTTCCCAGGCATCATGTTAGTTTCTCTTTCTTTCTTAATGTTACTCACTCACTGTCCTGTATGGAGCCTCACGTCAACAGCCGAGCGAGACAGTGGACAGTGTCCTCAACACTGCTAGTAATCACGACTCGTAGGTGCCGTAGTAACCAACAAGGGAGACATTTACCTAAATATGGGAACTCTTTCTTGCACAAAATTCAAGCACATGTCTGTTTAGGGCAATTTTCAAAAACTAACAAGGGCCTTTTTTTTTCAAATTCACAAATTTTCAAGGATTTCAAGGATGCATGTGAACCCTTTCCAACCTAAAAACTTGTGTGCAGTGCAGGAATGTCACCAGGTGACATGAGATGCAAACACTGCTGAGAGAGTCATGTGGGGCTGATAGACTTCAGCATTGTGTGAATTTGTTCATATTTAAAAGTTCTGCACCACAGCTTTAAGCTTGAGGATTTCTGCTTACAAGGAATTTTCACAACTTACAATATCCATCAATAAGACATACTGTGTGATATTTTTAATTAATGCAGGTGCTGTTTGTATTTTAAATTAATCTCTAGAAATACTTCTACAAAAATTGTTTTTCCTCCTCATTAAGTAAGGTTAATCAATGGGGTGGGTCAAAACATCGATTTGGTGACATATCGCCGTCCTTCCTCGTGTAATACAAGAATTAGTAAACCAATGCAAACATCAATATTTTAACTAATAAATTTATGCCCTATCGAGTAAAATGTTCCTGCCAGTTTCACTCGCCGGGCGTCACTGCTTCATGTCTCCTCATGGTGGCGCTGCTCAAATGAATGAGGGGAAACTTGGATGGAAGTTACCTGGCTGAAGAAGAGGGACATTGCAGTGGGATAAAGGTGGAGACAGCTACGTTAAGCGATCCACGTTCAATACACAGACTTTATGTGCAACATTTTCTATTTTGTGAATAAATGGAGAAAATCCCGCACTTTTAACTTTTCACGGACGTTTTGTTCTCTTCACTTAGACCGATATCATGATGTATATGACATACATATGATGCTATACGAGTGTCTTGCAATATATTGATTATCACAGAATCGGTATATCATTATATTATTGGTATCATGGACCATGTATTGCATATTGTACTGTGAGGTATGCTATGATTCCCACTCTTATTTAAGAACAATATATTGATAACTACAGTGTCCTATAATTATTTAGCCATTTTAAAAAGGTGTATAGTTTATGCCTCAGTTAACGCGTCACAACTATGTAATGTTCACTTACTTGGTTACAAGAAATCAGTTTGGGAATGACATTTTTTCTTGATTTTGCTCATTTCACTCATGTGTATCACCTGCCTGTGCAACATTTGAAACCTTCAATAACCTTCATAAGATTAGCAGTATACAGTAAGTGGGTTTGGTTTTAAAGAACTGGTTTCAAGAAATTCCCATTCTTCGTAAACGCCAGCATAGATGCTGAGTGTCTCCGTAAACATCAAAACCTGAGTATATGCACATGAAAAGTCTGATGACAAAAGGCAAACCGCGACTAAAACACTGTGATTACTCGAGACTCCCCTATAAATCATTTGAGTTTAGGAGGAGGAGGATAACAGCAGCACGCCTTTAAACTCAGAGACGTCGTTAAAGTGAATTGGCATAATGACATGTCTGAGACTGTACGTTGAAATCATAAGCTCCGTGTTTGTTGCCCACCCGTTTCAGCCGTCACATGACAGCCTTTTAACGTCCCACACTGGGCAGAGACAACAAACACGCGGAGGCAAGTTGTTGCCTGCAAGTCAGCTGTCGGTCACAACCGAGAGAAATAAAGTCATTGAGGGAAAAGGAGTTTAGAGGCAAATGAAAGCAGTGCCATTCCCTGAGACTGAGCCAGGACCCACATACTGTATCTGTCACAGAAGCTTTAATTTGGGTCCCCAAATATATTTGCAGATCAATTTTTCCAGTCTTTTCCTTGAGATTTATTTATATATAATATATATAATATATATATATAATTTTTGCATTAAAATATATAAAAGCAACAATGCTAATGTTATATAGTTTGAGTGGTGTACTTAACATTAGCCAAAATTTCCCCACTACTCCATAACTTTATTAAAGGTAATGGTCAGTTTCATTCATTTCTCTTGCCTTTTAGTGACATCACACACTTTGCAAAGCTGTTACAATGTTGTAAATATTTTGTTTTTAAGAACTACTTTTAAAAGCTCCTCTGCATTCAATAAAATACCAGCAAATGAAAAGAAAGAAATTAATAGGAAAAAACTTACTTTAAAGGGGTGCAGGACATGTTCATTCATTCAGGTTCTTCAGTCGCAAATGGAAAGTCAGTCGTTCTGTGTCACACTTTTTTAGAAAGAGCGGACGTTGTACGGCATATGCAACGTAAAAAGGGGGGAAAAAAAGGCTGGAATTCAAAGCAACTTAAGTAGAAAGCCTGAGAGGATCTGTCACTTCAGCAGGAAGTGAGCTGAAGCTCATGATCCCAAAAGTTCAGTGGCGCAAAAATATCGCTGTTCTGAGCAAAAAACATTTCAGTTTAATTAACAGGCTCCATAAAAAGTCAAATTTTGTGATTTGGATACTTTTTTTTCCATGAAAATGACAGTTAAGATGCAAAAATGTGATATGTTAAAACCATCATAATATGATTTTTTTACCATTGTTATGACCCCAGGGTCGTGGGCCCCTTTTTCCTTTGTATGCACGAGTCTGCATGTGAGTGTGTGATGGGTTGCAGGTGTGCATGTTTGATTGAGTGACATGTATGAGTGTCTAGGTGGATCCTGAGAGCTGATTGGTCCTGCACAGGAGCTTCCATTATAAGAGGCCCGATCATCCCGGTTGCAGTGGTACTTCCCTTGAACCATTTGACTGTCAGCAGACATTTTGTGCTTGTTTTTAATAAAACTTTAAAATGGTTTGTTTAGTGTGTTACTGGTGGTTTGTTGGGAGTTGGGAAGAAGGAGTCTCCACACTCTTGTTGCGATCAGGTTTAGCCCTAGGCCTGGTCGTAACAACCATATCTTGCAGCTCTAGCTCTTGCCACAGTTTCCCGGACAGGGTCACGATGGTTTGTCATGTTTAAAAAAAATGGACTCCCGCATAAAGTGTAACCCTGGGTTTTGTGAGGATACAAGGCAGCAGGACACACATTTACCCTGACACATGGCCTCCTGAGTCTCCTGCAGGAACAGCCAACCTGTCTCGTGATCAGAGTGAAGTGCTAGATCTGCGAGGAGGACAGACCCTACTCTGTCCGCCCTTCAGTGGAGCCTCAGTGCACACACACACACAAACACTGACTCATACACTGTTTTTACTGCACCCACACAAACCCTAACTCCTCAGCGCAGACCCAGAAGTACAAACAAACATCTACACACATACAATTATCCACATAAACATTGGAGCACTCATCTCAGCACAAGTTTATGAAGTTTAACCCCTTTAACTCAGTTAGCTCTTACCTTGAAACGCAGCCACGTTGCGCGAGATAAGATACTTGAGGCTGGTGCTGGACATCTGGAGCAGATTCTGGATGTCTCGCCGAGCTGCCAACTGGTACTTCTCTTCCATCTTTTTGGTGCAGCAGGTCAGGTTCCTGGACATGCAGACTTGAAGGTCTGAACCTAAGAGACAAGTTTTGTGCGATTAAAGTGCGTGGAAAAGTAGGGCTGCAACTAACGATTATTTTCATAATCAATTCATCTGTAGATTATTTTGTCAATTAATTGAGTATTTGTTTGTTCCATGAAATAAAAAAATGTTTATTGGTTTAATGATTTCTTTGTCAAATGGAGCAACGAAACCAGAAATTATTCTCATTTATGGAGCTGAAAAAGCTCCAATCTGGTGCTCAAAATGTATTTTATACCACAGATACACAACAAATATGGGGTTCAGCTGGTCTGAATCATGTTACACAGCACTGGAGAGTCAATACTGCTTCAGGTGCAATGAAAATGTAAATTAGTTGTTCGGATGTGATGTGATGCTTGTTACTGTGACTGTGTGGAAATGCCTTGTGATTGTTGCCACAAACCAATTTCCCCAAGGGGACAAATAAAGCATCTATTTATCCATTATATGACCTGTGGGCCACGGGTTTGAGACCTCTGATTTAGTGTTAGCTTCTGTAAAACCTGTATCGATCTTTCCGGGTTGTTTAGACAGTTCAGTGAATGTCCAGCTGGAGAGGTTAGGGGATCACCACAGTCACTTTATGACTTCATTCTCTGGTGAACCAGTGTCTCTCAGTCTGGACTGAACGAGCCATTAAGGGAGCAGACACACCAAAAACAATCAAGCCATACAAAACCTGTGTTTTTATGGCAGTGCACATGTTAAAAAATGCTCAAGTGGAGCGAGAAAACCAAAACACCAAAGATCCCGAGGGAAGATCAGAGTCAAAAGCGTTATCGTCTGAGCAAGCGATGTCTCAGATTTTCCAGTATGGACAAATGTAAACAACCTGTGCACATATACGGGGCAATGAAAACATCCACACAACTAGCTAAGACTCTGCAGACAAGCCTAGGCAGAGCTCACAGAGTCGTTTCCACAGACACTATCAGCTTCCTATGAGGTTCAAGAGTGGGTGTGTGATGTGGGGGGGGGGGGGGGGCGGGGAGGGGGGGCAACAGCGGGGGGGGGGGGGGGGGGGGGGGGGGGGGGGGGGGTCGGGCAGAGGAGGCAACAGCAACACACGTGGAGGAATTCAAACTCTTCCAGATAAGACAACATGAATGCACCCTAAGCCTTGCTTTTCTAACCCAAACGCTTCCCAGAACTATGTCCACTTCCACACCACAGACACAGCTTTTCTTTGGCTGAAGTGACAGACTTGTGACTTGCTGTGATCTGACCTAAACTCTTTTTGGATTCCTGGAATTTCTGGAGGCCCACACTCACTTATGAAGATAAGTTAAAAAAAAATCATGCTCAGGGATCGACTCTACCTCTTGCCGTTACACTATCTGATGGATTTCAGCTCCTTTATCTGCCTCCATCAGGGGAGCGATTTTCATCTTCACAGTGTCCAGGTGAACTGTGAGTTGGAAGAGATTTTGCTGGAATGATCAGACGGAGGTAGAGCTTTAAAAAGTAGCCAGTGTTTGTACAGCATCAGTATTGAATCAGGAGCTTATCAACGCTTGAACTGTGGGAGGCAAACAAGTTACCACAAGGAAAGTCCTTCATAGAGCACAGTTCTAGAAAAGACGGTTCAAATCCACACAGGGTCATTACTGGGGAAGAAGTCATGATGGTATTATAAGGGGTTATTTAGAGGTTTAGGGGGCATTAAAGGGGATTTCTGACATTCTAATAGGTTCCCTCGCAGCCGAAGGAGAAAAAGGAGGAATGAGGTTTATAGGAAGCACTTTGTGGCAGGATGGTAATCAACACCGTTTAGATTTACTTTTCCAAGAAGAGCTATAGAACAGCAGCAGCAGCAAGTGGTCCACTCAATTACAGTCCACATGAAATAGCCATAATCCTTCCCCAATGTTTTGTACAAAACTATCTTGAAGAACTACAGCTTGGGCGGTGTTCAGACAGTTAAAGGTCCAGAGTGTAACATTAAGAGGGTTTATTTGCGGAAATTGAATATGCTTCCCGTAAGTATGTTTGTACAAGTGTATAATCACTTGAAAATAAAAGAAAATACGTTTGCATTTATCTTGGACAGATTCAGTTCACACTGTCCAACACCCATTTTGGGGACTTTTTAGTGAGTATATTCAGACGGAGAGACACTGACCTGTGATTGATTGTATTACATTGTCTCTGTGTTGATCTGCTGTTTGAATTATTTGCGTCTTTGCTCTTATGTCTGTCTCTCAATCTCTTTTTTTTTTTTTTTTTGCAGACTCTGTTCCTGACCTTGAATTTCTGTGTGAGCACTGCAAATCAGTCTATTTGCATGACACTGGAAAAGAAAATTAAATTAGCGTGTTAATCCGGCAAAAGACTAGACTTTGAATATACATGTAAACATGAGAGCCCGACTGGAATTGTACATAATTGGATTTTTAAAGTCGGACTGACACAACCAGCTGATGCGGTCGATACATGTTTAACTGGACCCAAACTGGCCAACGCGCTCTACATATGATCCACAGTTCCCAGAAGACAACAGTGAGGAAAACATGGGGGGGGACATGAGATTTGGAGGGAGCTTAAAAGAAATGAATATTTTGAAGTTAACAACTGTGACTTACATGCTACCAACTAGCAGCTGAAGTTGTTTGGTTGTGTGATGTAAATTCCAACCCACACTAGATAATAATTGGTCAGGCAGATTTTGTTCCCAGTCTGGTCCTTCCAATAATCATGGGTTCCTTCCATTTTGGGGCTGATTTGGACAGATTATTTGTCCAGATTATTAGCGTGAGGGGTTGACAGACGAGATTTTAACCTCATCGGAGTCTTCCCGATTTCAAAGCGTGAGTATCAAACATGTTGGATATTCCCGGATTAATATTTACACACGGAAACGGGTGTTGCATACCTTTGTTTAACTTGTACAAACCAAGTAGATTCCATCATCTCAGCCATGACGTCATCCACGTTTTTTTTGGCGTTTCTCAGCATAAAACGTCGCACACACAAGAGCCATTAACTGACGCCGACAGTCCGCCTCCATGTCTGTTTATGTTCTGAAGTAACGTTAAATCACGCGAGTGCCAAGTGCGTGGTCCTTCGTCGTCACTGGATCATCTAGTCTGTGCTAATCTGTCAGGATTAAAACGTTGAGAATCGGATACAAGATTTGTTGTGTCTGTAGCTGCAGGAGTACTCTTTTGCAATTTTTCATTTTTGGCCATGTTAATGTACCAAACAACAATGGAAATGTTTTCAATCAATCATTGTTGATTCAATCATTAGTGGCAACGGACCGGAGGTTAACTGGTTATCTTATATTTTGAGCTCTGCTTCACTGAACCTGGAAAACATAGCGAGTGTCAGTTGGCAGTTTATTTATTTGTTTTTTTGCTGTTGCTGTTGTGGTGTTTGTATTTAGTTTTAATTAAAAAAAATATAAACAAATTCTTTGATGCTAAATACATAAAAATGATTTGGTTTCTGTTGCCAGAATAAAAAGCCGTTTAGACGTTGCTTTACAGAGGCCGCCATCTTACGCCGCCATGTTTCTACAGGAGCCCAAATGTACAAACCTCCCAGAATATTACTACACACCGAAGGCAAACAGCATTCTTTCTGGTATGTGAAGGCCACCGTAGTTCCCCTAACATAAATGGGAAAAAAGAGGGGTGAGGGAAGGAGTCCTCCTTTTGGTGACAGTCTGCAGTTTCACCATTAGGTGTCACTAATTCTTCTATACGGGACTTTTAAGTGAAGCCTATTTTACCCAACTTTATATTTGGTGTTTATTCCAGCAAGCCGCTAATTTGCTTTAAAAAGGTACAAAGTGTGGATCTCAACAGATTTATTTCTTCAATATGAATATTTACAATAAATTTAAATTTAAATTTCATAATGGATTACAAAACTTACATATTGATGAGCATGATGTACAACTACAAAGACGAGATATTACTCAAAGACACACACATTTTAAAGTCACACAGAGAGGCGTTATTCGAGAAGATGGGTGAGTCATCTTAGTCCCTGTGTTCTGGCGTCTTCTGTATCATTATCACAACTCAACTGCACACGCTGTGTTTTAAAGCTACAAAATGACAGGTCAAAAGCTTCACTGAGGACAACGAGCTCCTCTGTGTGACAGCTGAATATTTTGTTGACTAATTTAACATGTGAGCAACATAACTACGATGTATTTTCATATCTGTAAAATTACACGTGGAATTGGGGGTATAAATTTAACAGGTTTTGACTTCTTCCTACTTCTTCTGGGACACGAATTAAGATATGAAAATAAGACTAATATAATGGATATATCATGTCTATTTCTGTTTTTGGTTTGCAAGCATCTACATGTATTTTTGTTGTTGTATTTGTGTAACTGGCTGATTTTAAAGGAACGTCTTACTTTTTTTTTTTTCGCACGTACAATGCTAGCAAAACTGTGAATTGATTAACTTACAAATAAATTGCTGTAGCTCATAATTTAATGCTTTAAGTGTTAAAATAGTGTGATATATTCCATTGTGTATTACCAAACCAACATTATGAACAAAATAAAGTACAACTTAAGAAAAGGATTGTAAATTTCTAAAAGTGAAGATGGAGAATTTAACAAATTTTCACTTTTTTCGACTCCTTCGGGGATGTGAAATATGATTTGTATTTACAAACATAAATGAATTAATACATCGTGTTTATAAGCACCTGTATGGATTTTTCATGTAGTGTACATGTTAATGTTAATAGAAGGGAGAGGAAAATTCAGAAAAATGGTAATAATTTGTGGTACAGGCTGAATTAAAGGGAGTTTTGTCCTTTTTTTCCCCAAATACAATGCTGGCAAAAGAGTAAATTAAGAAAATAAACATGATTGTACTTAATAATTTTGACAATGATTTTTTTCGACAAACATATTGCTGTTGCTCATAATTAAACGCTTTAAATGTCAAAACTGGGTGACATATTTCAAAATAACAAATATCTATTCCTTTGATGTTATAGGATAAATAGAAAGTATACATGGATCAGGAAGCCACTGCCTGAACGTTTGTTTCTTTATTACCATTGAAATTATGAACCGTCATCTACAACTTGGAACACCAGAGGAATAAATGAATGTGTTGTTGATCTGTTGAGAAGCTTGGATCTCTGGATGGAGACATAACCTGGATGTACAGCAAGTTCAACATCTTCACATGAGTCTTCTGTGACTTGGTGAGTGAGTCGTTTAAAACCCGCCTGCTGCTGATAAATAAAAACTAAATAAATAAAATTCAGTTTTAAGTTCGCCACTGCACTTTACATTTCTAAAAAAAAAAAGAGTGAAATTGGAGAATCTTGACTTCTTTCTGCTCCTTTTGGAGCAAGAAATTGGACTTGTATGCAAGACATGAATTTATATTTCGTCTTTATAAGCATCTATGTGTATTTTTACATACCCTTCATGTAGTTTTGTGTAAACACAGGAGGAAAAATGAGAAATATAACAATAATCTGTTGTTTGAGGCCGATTACATCGTCTCAGTGCTCAGTCTTACCTGGTCTGGGACTTAAAGGTAATAATTGGTTTGGTCCGATTTGCCTGAGTTGGAAAACTTTACGCACTTCGTCGCATTTGTTTCCAAACCCTGATACACAGCAACAAGCCAGGAGGAAAACGCAGCGCGTCCACGGAGTGTCCATTTTAACAGAACGATCCCAAATAAAAACAAAAAAAAAAACGTCTCTCTGTAGACGTGAAGGGTTTTCCTCGTAAACCTATGGTCCAGACCTCAGGGCGAAGCTCGTGCGTGTCCGCATTTCAGTGTGTCCGACTCTGCGTCCAGGAGAAGCAGCTCATGGTCGTCTCAGGAGAAACTTACTGCGGCGCGACTCGCTTGAAAGCGGCATGTTGGACAAATTGGTTGGACCGACGGCGGAGGCGGTGCCGTCAACGTTACCTGCGTGCGTCCGCCGCTGAACAGCGACCAAACAGCGCCATCTGGCGGACACACCTGACTTTACATTCAATTATGAGAATTGGCTTGCCACTTTAAAAAAAAAAAAAAAGAAAAAAATTCTGCCATACCTTCTGATACATGTGACTTTAAAACTGTATCCAATAACGAAAGACAATCTTCTATAACACAGGAGAGCAAAATTAAAATTAACACTAAACTGTAAAAATTGTATGCAAAAAAGGCAATGTACAGTGTTTTCCACCTCCTTACAAATATCAATTGAAATAAGCACTTTAGCAGCAGTGGTCCCCATTTTAATTTCGTTTGTCTTTATAACCATAAATAGATCAAATTGCTGCTTAATTGCTTAATTCTTTCCCCTTGGTCAACATACAGCATGCATTCAAGTTGTTCTGAATCCTTTTTTATGTGACTAAGGGTTTTTAGTCACCACTGGCCACAATACAGAACAATCCTTTACTTCTTTGGCCAGTGGTAAATCTTTTACAGCAATCAAGTACATAAAGGTCCCTGCCCTCTAAATAAATAGTAAATCATTTAACACTACAACCACTTATTCTATCCTTTATTTTACCAGGAAATCGTTGAGATTAAAAGCACATAAGAACCAACAGCAGAAATAAGAAATTTACTTTATGAGCAAGTTGTTTGACCATATAGTCTTTTTGAACCTCTTTTGCTATTATTATATTATATCACATTTTAAACACATAAATAAATACTACCTAAATACCCAACAATGAGGATGCGTTTAAGACTGAACTGTGGAGTTTACAAAAAACATTCAAGGGAAAAGGTTTTAGGAAACTGAATATTTTATTGCCACCAATTCAAACATGTATTTTATCATCCAAAACATCATACAACATAAGCATAGAATATTTTTTGACAATATTTAGGTCAGGGTCCAGGTCAGCTCCATCTCCTCGTTCCTACACAGGCCGGGACAAGTGCAATACCTCAATTAACACAGCATTGCTACTAATCCCCACCTGCACAGGAAGGGAACCAAAATGATCACATACACACCAGAGTGTAAATACCCACCACTAAGCAAAATAAAAGTCATCTCAATAATAAAATAGCAACCCCCCGCCCACTTTGGCAGAGAGCACAGTTCATCAACCTGATCAGTTTTGCATGGATTTGCACAGCGAACATCAGTTAAAGCTGAATGCAAACCAGCAAAACTGACCAGGCGACGATAAACACGATGTTTGGCAACCACTGACATCCCATCTTCAGAAAGACGCAGGTAGTTAGAAGTACTTCAAGTGCTTACATTGCAGTAGATAGGGGACAGAACACTACCTGCACTATAAGCACTTTAGTACTGCTGAAACTGAGGTCAAGAGGAAGAGAACTGTCAAATGCTCCTGCTTTAAGAGGCATATTAAGCAATCAGATTGGGTTTGATGAGACACCCCCAAAAAACGAGCATCTTAACAGGTGGAGAGCAAGCAGGCCACCATCAGTTTTGCATAGATTTGCACAACTCATCTATTCTTGTAGTGCAACTATGCAAAACTAGCAGAGAACTGCGAGATATTTGAGCCAAATTAGAGATTAAAAAATGGTCAGGTGGAGCATATCACAGCCCCTTATGCCAGAAGGAGCACTTAGGGCAGTAGGTGCTAGTCTATTTCACTATCTGCACTAGATGCACCTTAGCACAAAGACAGTACTTCAAATTAAAAAAAAAAAAAAAAGATCATCAAATAATCTGCACATCAGTGTCAGGGTATTGCTGTAAGTGCCTCCACTGCAGTAGGTATTTCAGAGTACTACCTGCACTGTAAGCACTTTGACAATACACAGACTGATTACAGCATCACTGCACTCCAGCACAATGAGGGAAATGGTTACACTGCTTCACAGGCGGTGTCCTGCACATCACACATCGTGGAGGATCTGAAAGCACAAAAGGACAAATGGTTTTGCTTTTAGTTTTAACAGGCGAAAGAGGCGACTTTTTAAAAAGGCATTGCAACAAGTTACATGGTGGAGGTGTACGCATGTGTACTCAGTGCAATTCGGTTCAAGACTGGTCGGGTTTTCATCGTTTCTCGTGTACAGTATTAGTTGGTGATTTGTAGATAACATCGCTGTGTTGCGGCTTCGGTGCGTGATGTTATGATTTCTCGCGGCGAGCACGAGGTCGGCTGAAAACATGAATGAGCAGCGGAGCCTGCGGCCCGCGTCCCTGCCACACGGGAGCGCCTGCGCGGGTCACGGTGTTGTTCACCCCTCCCCCACCGCCTCTAACATGGCGCCTCGAAGTGCGCCAACCTTAGCATTAAATTACTTTTGACCGACTATGAGAGACGCAAACGCGGCGCTGCACAGTAAAAAACGCCTACTTGCTCGCTTGTTTATTAAGCAAGAAAAACCCGTGGTTTCGGAGCTTCTTGAAATCTCGGCAAAGGAGCGGAGGCTAGTAGCAGCCGTGTGCTAGCGCTGTTTTGAGATGATAAAAACATGGCAAAACCACGCAGCTGCTCCTCCACTTTAACATAGCTACGCAGGGAAGTGGCACAGGAGGACCGGCCAGAGTGTTATCTGTAAAAGCGTTGACTTAATTGTCTAATTTGTCGGCTTACATGACTGGGAGTTGGAGCTTTAAGAACACTGGTTAGCCGCTAGCCAAACAACAAACTAGCACATTTGAAAATACACATACGGCAGATGCGTGCCGCTGGATTGACTGCATTTAACCGAACCTTACATTTAACTCACAATTCTACATATACGTTACGTATAATGTTATGCTTATGCCCCGAAAACGCCCGTGTTAATGTATACGGCTAGGCTAGCCGAGCTAAGCTAAGGCGCGCGGCCTGTAAGTGCCCCATGTGCTGCTGCTTTGTTCTGGGGGGCACTTTAACTCACACACCACTGCACTCGAGTCCGAGCAGCGGATTTAAAAACACTGGCAAACTTATTTCCCAAAATTACGGAACTAGTATTACGCCACTAAGCGTGTTTTGTTGATCAAGAGGCCGAAGTATTTTCCTCGACAATCGCCGCGGTGAAAAGCTCCCGGACGAGCTTTTTCAAATCTCCCTCATTCCCTCAATGGTGGAGCCGAGGGGGCTGCCATGCGCCTCACGTTACACTGTTTTCATCGCCAACATCTCATTTAATGTTCCACTATTCCCGCTGCCGCGTTAGCAAGGCATGTAAATACGCGTAAAAACATCCGGAATTTTGGCTTAATTACACACAAACGCAGGCTTTGCATTCACACCAACCCGAGAACCCGACTTCCTCGCCGATAAACATGCGCTCGGTCAGACACACTCACCAGCCGAAATCCACCATCTTCTCTCACTTGCTTGGGCTGCCGCGTTAGTCTCGGAGAAAGGGAGAGAAAGAGAGAGATAAATACACAACTATCCCGAAAACTTTTCTACCGGCGGACAAAAGCAGCACACGGCGTGCAGTGCGAGGCGAGCGGGCGTGGATTTGCAGCCCAGAAACGCTGCATAAAAGACGGCAGCGGGGTTTGGGAAAGTGGCGCGAAGGCGACCAGTTGGTAACCATGTGGGTGAATGAAGGGCGGCTCCCACTGAACGTAAATATCTAGCTACAACCCCCAACTCTCCACATTAGCATACATAAACTACGGTACTTCCGACACACACACACACACCCGGCTCCAACCAGTAGCAGCAGAGAAACGACAGAAAAACACATCCCAGCTGCTTGATATTTTATATATACATAAACATATACATACAAATATATAGGGGGGGGAAAGTGCTGTCAACACACGACAGTTTATCAACAAGTAAAATATAAACAAAATCAAACCAGAAAAAAATCCAATATGACATTTATTTTATAAGAATGTATATACATAATAAAAAATAATTGTTTAATTGTTATTTCACTGGAAGAGAGTCAAGGTTGTGGGCCCATATCTGAGGCAAGATAAGGCAGTTCAATTAAATCAAGTATTTTCAATAAAGATGGACAATTCATTGTTTTCGCTTTGACTTTAACAAAAGGCCATAATTTATTAACACACATTCCATTGTTCTGTGCTCTTTGTAAGACCTTAAAATCAGTCAGTACCAATATTTGTCGCTACAAATATGAGACATATAAAGACAGATTTTTGCTCGTGAGTAAAAACCAGATAATTGTGGGTTTAAACTTATTTTGCGACTAACAAAAAGATCAGAACAAACACAGAGGAACAGTTTAAAAAAACAATATGTTTTGACAATACCTAAACATCTTTTGAGGAACATTTAATTGTGGTGTATGTTTTGGATGTTCCAGCACATTTCAAATTAAGTCAAATCATATCACAATAACAGTTCTAACAATTTTATCGCCAATAGGTTCGAAATCTCAATATCTGTCAGGAGAAAAAAAATGGCAGTGTGATATTTTTGTGCCAATTTGTTCAGTGTAAAACAAAGCAAAAATGAAGAACAGAGGCAGAATTGAATTGAGTCAAAACGTGCGATAAATGACAAATTGTTTTAAAAATGTAAAAGAAATTAAAAGTTCAACAAGAATAAAGGAAATAAAAAATATAAAAGTTTTAAACAGTAAAGCAAAAGTAAGTAAAAATAAATTCACTTGAAATATAGGATTAGTTTTAAAAAAATTGTATTTTTTTTTTTTACATTGAAAAGGGGAAACCATCAGACAACTGGTTCAGTGCAAACAGTCAATAAAAACCACTTCTTGTTTGGATTATTACTTTAGTCCCATTGATCTCAGTATTCTCATACGGTTATAATAAAATACATCATATATTTTAGGTGTGAAAAGACAGGAGGAAAAATAAGGCAATAATGTAACATTATGGATATCTTTCCACACAAACACATTTCCAGAAACTCTGGCCCAATTTGTCAAAACTACTAAACTAAACTAAGTGAAACACAATACACACAGCTTTTTCTTTTTTTTTTTTCCAGTTCTTTACACACAAAATTCTGACAACATGACTCCAATTTGATAAATCTCTCTTAAATATCATTTTAAATCACAATTTGGACACCGTTCAGCTTCAAACACCGACCTTCAAACTGCAAAACCATGACCACTAATTAGTCTCACTCAGGTCACACCTGTGCAGACGCTTCAGTCATGCATCATAGTATTAAAGAGGCCTCAGATGACTTATACTCAATGTTTGTTTTGTTAACCTTATTTGTATATGTGGACAATGTTTCTATGTAGTGTTTCTCGTATTTATACAGTGTAAATGCAGAGTTTTGCTAAATAAATGTACAACATAAAAATCCATAATTAACACTGCAAATGTTATTTCACTTCAGCAAAATGAGAATAGGCAAACATATTTAAATTGGAATGTATATGATAGTATGTCATTTTTAATTTAATTTTCTTCATTTTCTAAAAAAAAAGGCGGAAATGTTCAATGGGACATTTTGAGGCAATTAAATCCTTATAACATTATATTTTATTGGGTTTTCAAACATTTATTTAGTTTTTAAAGAGTGCAAGGCCATTTAGTTTCACACAGTGTCAATATATATTTAAATAAAGCAAGTAAATCACAAATCCAGATCGAAATCATAACCAAAATCTAACAATTTCTTCCATGGGCCCTAAATTACATAAACCTTTGCTGCTTACAGACAGACAAATATCAGCAAAAAACCTAATTTTCCTCGCAGATTTAATAACGTACTGAAAAAAGCTATAGCAACTTACTGAAAACATTTAAATCTGCCATCTGAAATTCATAAGAAAAAATTTTGATCAGATAAATTTGTTTTTAGAGGGTCAAATCAAATATTTCTTTAGCTGTGAATCTGTTTTAACTACTCTGCTAGTAAAGTTTCTGCTTTTTTATTCAGAATAACCAAAGGTAAAATACACAGTACCACAAATTATGTAAAATAATGACTGTCTTGTTTGTGTGACATGAACAGTTTAATTTGTTTAAGGACAACAATGTGCTCAGAGTCATTGCCCCTTTTGTGTTTGCCTCAGAAATAAACCAAAATATCTGCAACACAGTAAATATGCTCACGCCCTGCATGTGCTTTGCTCTCAGATTTTAAATTAAACGTCAAGACGTTGTGGAGACTTTACGAGCAATGGCATAAGCCAAGAAACCACAACAGAGGAGCACTGGCGTTCTGCAACAGACCCGAGGCCGTCAGACAGGATGCAGCGCCCAAACTCCACACTGCGTCTCATTAAATCTCAGTAAATATTTATATAATTGAGACATTAAAATTTGTTAAGAATAGATCAATATAACCTCGAACACATGCTTTGGATGTTTGCTTCCCTCTGACAAAAATGTATTTGTACAAACTGCAAATGATCTGAAAGTATTTTAAACTCCGGTCTTTTAATTTCTTTATGATCAGCTGCATTTTGATGACAAATAGTTTTTATTGACAAACAAAAGTTAAAACGTTCTCTTAACTTGAATGAAGTATGTACATATAATATACAATATTCACCTTTATTTCTGCAAATTTTTAAGTAGAAATGGTCTTAATTCCCAAGTTGTGGAATTATTTACTTTTTAAGATTTTGCATCTGAACAAAACAAACTGTATAAAAAGAATTTAAAGATCTGCATACAGGAAAAAAAAACTGTACATTTAAGTTATTCTTTAAGGCACAGTGAGCTGATATGGTCCAGTACTTTTATCATTCCCCACTGTTGCATTTGTTTCTAAAGTTTTTGAGATCTTTATTTTTCTCTTACCAAAAGATAATGTATTGCTTTGCCTTTGCAACTTTAAAAATAAATCAAAAACAATCTTTCCTCTTTGTTTTTGTCCCCAATACACAAACATTATAAATTCAGTTAAACAAATAAACAAAAATAAAGTTTTTTTTCAAAAACAAATCAACCAATTTTGGAGTTTGACAATAATAAAGAAACATTTTATTATAATTATTCCTTTCTATTTCCCCCGTGTTATTCAGATTCATTAAATCGGAACTTTGATTTAATTCTATAGGAAGTTTTTAGTTTCTATCATCTGTTGAAACATGTTCCACCTTGTGAAATATGTGAACACGTAGTACAGTATAGTAGCTGACCAGCAGAGGGAACTATAGCAAACTAAATACTGTACCATATTTACATGATATGGTTTTTAAGCACTAACCACAGCTTCCTCATCACTAGAGTTCCTCTAAGGTAAAGCTGCATTTACATGCACTTCGCAGAGATTCAGAGAAAAGATGGAAGAATTTCCACAAAAGACATCACCATTTATTTGAAGTAAAACCCCTTTGTGAGGCATGAGAGTTTATCTGTGAACACAGAGCGACAGAGAAAGATACAGAAGTTGTTCTGTAGTTGTTGTCTAAACTCGAGCAGTGTTTGTCACTGGAGTTTCAGGTTTTATGACCGCAAAAAACAACTTTCCCAATGATCTTTTTCTTTTTTGTTCTTAAAAAGGTTACATTGTTTCAAGATGTGTCTTCATTCACAAGAAATGACTTAAACCCTGTAGTACATATGCCAGGCCTGTATGTGGTGCTGTAATGCCGCCTCGGAAATACACTACAACAAAGAAAATGTGGAGCATGTGCAGAAAGCTAGCAGAGTAATGCTACCTTTAATTTGGGCTAGGGTTAGAACTTGGAACTTGGAATTTCTGAGGTGATTTTATATTTTTATAAATACAATTATATATTTATACTCATATCAGCTCCGCAGAGGCTGCCATTTTGGACCACCATGTTGATCTTAATGGACAAAATAAACACCGTTTGAGTTTTGACGCTAACTGAAACCTACATTGCTACATCCTTCAACAGAAATGTGCCCACGTGTTGGATTTCCAACTCGGAAACTCAGACCATACCCCGTGTTAGGATTCCAAGATGGCTGCCATCCCTTACCGTTATTATCACTTCTGTCATATTTATTTCACAGTAAATCAGTCGTACACGCAGTAGTAGTGTTTCATTTTTATCCGTGGAAATGCTGCTGTTTGAGTGAGCCAAATAACGTGAAAAGGTATTGCTAACAATGGCTAGCAACTAGGAAGTGATGTCGCTCCCAGCTCTGACTTCCGAGTTCTGATGTAAATGGAATGCAGCATAAAGCTAGCAGGGTTAAGGGATAGAGAGTTTGGGCTATGTTGTTGTTTTCCCAATGTTGTGTTAAAAAAAAAATTATAAATATATATATATAAGATAAGAAAACACAGTAAAATATGTACATAAGAAAGCTATAGGTCAAAACGTAAGGGATAAAAAAAGTTATGTCTTTCCAATGATAAATTATATGGACAAAAGTGTTGTCCATATAGTTTATGGACAACAGTGTCCACACCTGTTAAGTATTGAATTCAGGCGTTTCAGTCAGGCTTTGGTCTCGGCCCCTTATCTCCAATGAAGGACAATCTTAAAGCTTCAGCATGCAAAGCCATTTCGGACAATGCTATGCTTCCAACTTTGTGGCAACAGTTTGAAGAAGGTCCTTTTCTATTCCAACATGACTGAGTCCCAGTGGACAAATGGAGAAGGTTTGACTTTGAGTTTAGTGTGGAAGAACTCGACTGGCCCGCACACAGAGCCCTGACCTCCACTCCATCCAGCTCCTTTGGGTTGAACCGGAACAGGCCTTCTTATCCAACATCAGTGCCTGACCTTATATATGCTCTATAGAATGAATGGGCACAAATGCCCATAGAAACACTTCCAAATCTTGAGGAAAAATGGAGCCTGTTACAGCTGCAAAATGGGGATCAACTCTATATTAATGTACTGTATATGTACTGTATTTGAATGTCATTACAGTCCCTGCTAGTGTAATGATCAGGCGTCCCAATACTTTTTGTCCATATAGTGTATCACAGCAGAAAAGGAGGAGGCACACCCTCATACACAGGAACGCACACAGAAATGGACAATAGGAACAACAGAAAACCAAAGTTCCACATATATCTCAGGTTAAACAATGGACAGAAAAATATATTTTGCGGAATTCTACATATAAACACATATTGTAAAATAATAATTGATACTGTAGAGTGAGCAACAACTAGAAAATGTGTAAAACCACAGTATCTGTTTGTCTCCACTTCTCTGTGCACACTGTGAGTCAGTCATGACCCCCAACCCCCCACAACACCAGTGACCCCTGGTGGGGCTAGTTCCTCTGAATATGGGGGGGGGGGGGGTCAGAGAGAGCTTGCAGAGCCACATTGTCCCATGAGTTCAGATAAAAAGCTTTTGCCTTTCCCTATCAGACCAGCACTATTCCCTCACTCATTCTTAAAGCTCTCTGCACAAATGATAGTGGGAGATTTATGAAAGGAAATATCTCATGTAAAAGCATTTTAGGACAATTTTCATGCAGTTTCAGATGTAGATAAAGGGACAAGCTATCATATTTGAGCACCAGGCTCAGAGATAAAAAAAAAAAAAAATTCACATCTTCCCTAATGGAGAAAAACAAGATATTTACCAATAGTTAATCAAATTGAGCTGGAAATGATCCAAAATGCCTCTGAAAAGTTAATTTTCAAACCTGGTTTGCAATAATGTAAACTCTTGATTGTAATTACAGCATTTAACTAAACAGAGAAGCCATTTTCCAGGTGAAACGCAGGACTTCCTGCAGCCAGTACCTGAGATCCAAAAACATCCCACGTAATGATGCGGCACCACATCTGCCACCTTCTCTCTAAAATGGCCGCCTACCTCTCTCTAAGGCCCTCCCACCAGAGGGGCCATGAGTCTGGGGCCCTCTGTTTTGTTCAGCCATTGTCTCAGCGTGACCCTGGGGGTCAACTGAACTCACCTCTCCTGACCACAGCCTATTCAGCTGTGAAGCTTCACAGAAGACAAAAACATCACACCAGAGTGAGGATCACATGAGGGGAGGGGGTGGACACACGTGCACGCACACGCACACATACACATGCACGCACACACACACACACAGTAAACTCCTTCTATGTTCTTTTTTTTCATAAGACACTACAGGTAGTTCAAAGTAATATAAAAACTGACTTTCAATGCATCAGACATGATGTTTTAAGAATATACACTGATTGGACACAACTTTAAAGCTGTAGTACGTAACCTTTTGGTGATTTTTTTTGTTGTTGTTATTGTTCTGTTGTTGTTGTTATTGTTCTGCCCCACACTAACAGAAATGGTGTTAGATTATTACTATGCAGCTTTCCTCATCTGAAAACCTCAGGTACACTACCTGTGGTGTTTACAGAGAACGGTCAGGAAAAAACACAACAATATAAAGTGAGCTGCGTTTCTCTTTTCCACTACACCGTTCCAGTTCGTTTTGACTCTACTCGGTTAGGTCTCAGAAATGTCGTTTTCCATTACTATAGTTCCTCTTCAGCGTGGGCATTGTCATCATAGCACGGCTGTACAAAACTGCCGTGACGTCGTTTTACACACAAACACACAAACTAGTGATGAGCAGTAAATTTATTTCGGTGTAGTGTATCATTAGAATCAGTTAATTAAAAGGATTCGTTAACTACTTCCTGCATAACCGGAGCACAGAAACTGAACTAAAATAGAGCGGAAGGGGTTGTGATTCGGCTCACGTTCGCCGGCTTTAGGCAGTGATGTTGTTAAATACCCCAGACTTCTGTTATATATTGAGATTTTACAAATCTCCTTGTTATATGTTGGATATTAACGCATGTTTACAGGATTTTTAAATCTTTATAACTGATCTACAGTTCGGTTTGACTCCTGCGTCAAACGTCGCGCCCACTCTCTGACCAATCAGTGGCCAGCAGTCTGTTGATGTCACATTTAGTATCGGCTCAGACTAAACTAGTACCAAGTACCCAAGTAGCATGTTGGTTTTATACACAGAAATGCAAGTGCCGTGTTTTTTAGGGCTTACAAAAACAGCCAATATTAAAGAAAACGTTTGCAAATTCTCCTAACAGTTTTTCATATTGTAAAAAGTGAGTGTTTTAGTCTGGCCAAGACACGTCAAGCCTATTAAAGAAGTCAATTATAGTCAGGAGTAATAAAGTTATATCTTTGACACATTTTCCATTAAGTCTCCCTGAGATATTTGAAATACTTTTCCTGCCAGAGGGGAAATTATGTTTTGCTCCAGGATAAGAATGAGGCCACACAAGCCTGTCATGTGCAGCTCTTTATTAAAGGTTTACTGTGTCAGAGAACAGGCCAAAAAAAAAGAAAAGTGGTGTACTGTGGAGGATAAAACTTACATCACTCAAAAACATTACATCAAAAGAAGCAGTTTTTTCTGCAGTGAACCAGTTTGAGTGGAGCTGTTGTTTTGATGCACAGAGCACATGTCATGAAGACGCTCCAGTGTGTCCTCCTGTCTTCAGAGGACACAGTGTCCCTGGTGGAGAGGAAGCTCTCAGAGGTTGAAAATGTGCTTGAGGATGTAACATGAGACATGTTCATCCATGAATAGCACCACAATAGAGAGTGAGAGAGAATCAAACGGTGAGACCTTTTAATGATAAAATCTATTTTTCTTCACCTTTGCCAACATTTGCCTCCACCAAGGAGGTTATGTTTATATAACAGCGTGGGTTTATCAGTGAGTTTGTCTAGGGCTGGGTGAAAATCGTTTCACGTTATCCTTTGATATACCCAATTCCAAAAAAATAAATAAATAAATTAGGACACTGTGTAAAATGTAAATAAAAACAGAATGCAATGATTTGCAAATCTTATAAACCCATATTTTATTCCCAGGAGAACATAACCAACATACTGTAACAGATGTTGAAACAGACATTTTATTATTTCATGAAAAATATTAGCTCATTTTGAATTTGATGGCAGCAGCACATCTCAAAAAAAGTTGGAACAGTGTGATGTTTACCGTTGTGGAACATCCCCTCTTCTTTTAACAACTGCCTCTAAACGTCTGTAAAAGTGAGAAAACAAGTGGCTGGAGTGTTAGGAAGAAATGTTGTCCCATTCTTGTCTGATGCAGGATTCTAGCTCCTCAACAGTCCTGGACCTTTGTTCCTGGATTTTTCATTTCATGATGCTCCAAATGTTTTCTCTTGGTCAAAGGTCTGGACTGCAGGCAGGTCAGTTCAGGACCTTGGACTCTTCTCCTGTGAAGCCATGCTGATGTGATGGATGCAGTATGTGGTTTAACATTGTCTTGCTGAAATATTCGAGACCTTCCCTCAAAGAGACGTCGTCTAGATGGGAGCATGTGTTGCTCTAAAACCTCTATGTACTTTTCACCACTGATGTGTAAGTAAATGCAGCCCCATACCATCAGAGATGCCGGCTTTTGAACTGTCCACTGATAACAAGCTGGATGGTCCCTCTGACCACAGAACAGTTTTCCATTTTGCCTCAGACCATTTGAAATGAGCTTTGGTCCAGAGAAGACAGCAGCGTTCCTGGATCATGTTCACAGAATGTCTTCTTCTTCTTCTTTACATGATGCAGCTTTAACTTGAATTTCTGGATTGTACAGTGAACTGTGTTCACAGACAGTGTTTACTGGAAGTGTTCCTGAGCCCATGCAGGGATTTCCAGTAGAGAATCATGTCTGTTTTTTAATGCAGTGCTGCCTCAGGGCCTGAAGATCACAAACATCTAGTTTTGACCTTTGACCTTTGTCTCTTGCTCACAGAGATTCCTCCCGATTCTCTGAATCTTTTGATGATATTATTCACTGTAGATGGTGGGATCTTCAAAGTCTTTGCAATTCTACTTTGAGGAAAATTCTAATTCTAAACACGACATGATAAAATAATAGACACAGTTTGTAAACGCTCATTTTATACTCATTCATGTTACTGACCTGTTGTCAATTCACCTAATTAGTTGTCAAATTCTTCATTTGTTTTTGATTTGTGACATTTACTTTTCCAGCCATTTGTTGCTTGTGTTCCAACTTTTTTGAGATGTTTTGCTGCCATCAAATTCAAAATGAGCTAATATTGTTCATAAAACTGTAAAATGTCTGTTTCATCATCTGATATGTTAAAATATGGGTTTATGAGATGTGCAAATCATTGCATTTTTTTTTTTGTTTTTGTTTTTTTTTACATTTTAGACAAAGTCCTAAATCTTTTGGAGTTGAGGTTGAACACACCAGTAGGGAACAAACACCAACGGTACCAAAGCAGCAGGGAGAAATGGGTGTTGGGTTCCTTGCTCAGAGGCACCTCAGTCCTTAACTTGTTCTGGAATTTAAACCAGTGACCCTATGGTTACAAGTCCAATTCCCTTCCACTTGTCTTCCATGGGCTGCTCGAAAAAATATATACATAATTTTCCCTAAAAAGTTGGGAAAATTTGGTACCCAGAACTTTCTCCCATGACCCATCTGTGGGTCGCAATCCAGACTTTGGGAGCCACAGTTTTTAAACTAAAAATCCAATTTTTTAATGAAAACACAGTTGTAAGTTTGTGGCCGAGGCCTGAATGTGTGGAAATGATGTCCACCGACATAGTGGAGCAGAAACCATTAGACTTTGTAGTAGATGTTGGTGGGTGTCGACGTGGGAGTGACCTCCTGAACTATGTACACAGGTGGACCATAGTCGCCGCTCACGCGCTCGTAGTGACGGCAGATCATCCCCTCAGACGGCCGCAGCGGAAAGACAACGTCACTGCGGTCCGAGCCGTTGTTGTCGCTGCTGATGCTGTCCCGCTTGGGTGCGGCCAGAGTGTTGAGCGACACGGAGGCCGACTGCTGGCTCCCCGGGACACAGCGGCGGCGACGGCGCCTCCACAGCAGGACCAGCGGGACTGTGATGAGTAAAAGGCCGAGCACACAGGCGGTGAGAATCCAAACGAGCTGCTGTGTCGCAGAGTCACTGGGGTTTGTTTGTCCTGCATCTGAGCCCGAGTCTGTTGTCAGGGAACAGAGGAGTGGAGAGGCGGGGGGACAAAAAACAAGAAACCGAGATGAAAGAGTGAATCGGGACACGTGACAACAGGATTTAAAAACAGTTACACATCAGTTTATGCCTTATGTATTACAGCCTGATCAGAGAGCCGGACACTGGAGAACAGGCTCTAATCCTCACTGCCACACTAGTACTAGACTCCCACAGTATACAATGTGTGCATTTAAACTCTCTTGAATGCTATGTGCATGAATTTAACTGTGTCTAATCAGAGCTCTGCAATTTTTACTGTCTTCAATTTGTATTTTTTATTTATGTTTCCATCTGTAAGTTTGTCCTTATGTTATAGCAACTACATTTTTTGACACATCAATCCGGATTTTATGTGATGGATAGATGATCACCCGAGTACGTTCCGACTGAATTTTGGCTGCTCACTGAAAAGCCTTCTTGTTGAAATGTGCTATATAAATAAAGTTGCCTTGCGTTACCAAGGTCTTTTTAAAGCCTGATATTATTTGTGTTTTTTTGTTGCACTTTTGTGGCCTTTTTTTCCACCTCAAATTGCTTAGTTTTCTTGAAAGAAGTATACGATTTTGTAAATGTATTATTACTGATCTCCACTATAGGATGGCAGGAATTCTAATGTGTTCTTATGGACAAATCCCATGGAAAAGGCTAAAACCAGCGATTAACTATTTCTACTGTTTACTGTTGCCTGTTCATGTGTGTCACATGTTCCTGCATTCCTATATGAATTGAAGAAAATGTGCTATTATTCTTACTCATAATCTTATACATATTATTATATCTCTTTCAAGCAAAGAATTCATGGCTGGAAACACTTGCTCATGGATGCAACATCTATTTGTAGCTGAAATGCTTTTTTAAAAGCCAAAAGAGAGTAGTTATTAATAATCTGGTTTAGATATTCAGTAAAAAGGCAATAGAAGATATAAAGAATAATATTCGCCAGTTCTTCAGGGATACATACATATGAAAAGCAATTAACCTGTGGGGTGATAAATCAAGCAACATTCTGCCACTCTTTTAAAGTTGTTTACACATTTTTGCTCTCAGAATCTTGATAAATGCTGTTAAGTGCATTAAAACGTAACCTTTGTTTAACATGCAAAAGTTAATTGGACAAAGATCTAGTTTTCATCTATTTAAAATTAAGTTTATACATTGTTTTTATTTAAGAAATATAAAAGTGAGATACAAAATACTAATTGGATGCACATAAAATATGTAATGTTCAATAAATGCCGATTTCAGTTCATTTTGGTTGTTAAGCTGTTATATTTGTCAGAAGGAGGAGAAAAAGAAAACTGGCCGAACACATCAGCAAAATCAGCCACTGTCATCCTCAACTTTTTAAGTTTAATTTTTAAATAAGTATTAAAACAGTACTGTAATGTCATACATCCCAAAATGCTAAAGACCTCTGGATATTCTTCAGGAAATTTGTACCGTTTTCTCTCTTTTCAGAAGCGCCGCTGGACTTTGGTCTCATAGGCGGGAACCTGGTGGGGGACTCCTGCAGCGTTGACGGAGGATCCGTGGAGTCTGGAATGTGAAGTGGACGTCGTAAACGTCAATAAAGTCACACGTCACATCTCCACATTTTCATTTCTCCTTTACTCTGTCAAGATTTGTCTTGACAAAGTGTTTCAAAGCGTGATGTTCTTCATTATTCTGATTATTATTATGTTATTCTGACACTCATTCAGGTAAAACACATCACAGGAGAAAGTAGGGGAAACATTTTCTAGTCCCATTAAACCACAGGAAGTCCCATTTGAGTCACAACTGAGATTCAGTGTTTCTTGACGGGAAAAACTATAAACCTATGTGGTCACTGTCTATACGTACACACAGACACACACAGACGTTTGTACAGCTATTCTTCTGGGGACACTGACTATATTCACTTCCATTCGTTTATACATCGTAAACAAAGCCTTTTCTTTACTTAACTTTAACCACAACTAGTTAATACCTAACCTTAACCATAACCTAACCACAGTAAAAATCTTAACCAGTTCTCTACCAGATGTGGGACCAGGTTTTGGTCTCCATGAGGATTACTGGTCCTGACAAGAGCAGTGTTTATGTTAATGTTACACACACACTCGCATGTATGACACTTAACGGTCCTCTTTTCCCACTCGGTCTTTCCAAAATATGTTTTGGGAAAGTAAAGGGGCACTACACCAATTTCATTATGACGTGTCCTCCATTGTTGTTAATTTACAAAATTGACATCACATTCTACTGAAGAAGAGTTGAAACTAGTGACTGACTATACAGTTGCACAGTAAGGAATCACACAGCAGACAAACTTTGTGAGTCCTGTCCCGACTGAGACAGCTCAGTACAGGCCTCAGCATGTTTAAGTTTAAGATTTGTATTCACACAGAATAGCCACGATCCATAATTATGTTTTCAGTTCCGCAGGCACAGTCCATAAATCCAAACATCTAAACACTGCAGTGACTCCCAAATGCACACTCAAGACCTTTAATACACTATACACAGATATTAGCAAGAGATTACACCTTAATCTGAGGTATTAATATTTTCTGGTGCTGTAAAAGGTCTGTTTACATGAGTGCACTTTTTTAAAAACAGAGCAGAAAAACATATTTCCAGTTATTATCAGTTGAAAATTACTTTTTTTTTATCCCTAAATTCTTGAATAATTTATAAATAATACTCCTCATTTCTGAGTCAAATTAATTCCACTTTGGGGTTTTAACAGATTTGGCTCCCAATGTTTTGGAAACACACACACAGAAACATGGCAACACGTTGATTTATCTGATCATGTGACGCTCAACAGCAAACCAAATGATGCATGTATCATCTTATATTTATCCCTTAAACTGGTAACCATTACATTATAGTAATGTAATTTCAAGGACTAAAATCCTAAATTTGAGTCTAAATGAATATGGTATTGAATGGCAATTAGTAATTAGTGATGGCATTGAATATGCTTTGTTAGATTTTATGTATAAGAAAAAACAAAAACATGAAAATCAGCTATTCTGATGTCACTACAGGAAAATAAAAGATTATTGAGTGCATCAACCAATCTAACCGATGGCATGCAAGATTATAGTGATGTTCTTAAGCTGCCAGTAATTTGATTTAGGGATTTCAGATAATTCATGATGTAATCTCCCTCCGAGAGAATAAACAGATTATGGAGATTATCTCACTGCTTAGTAATTCCAGAGAGAAGGTGATACTATTGAAAAATGGCCTGAACTAAACACTGATGCAACTCTTCTTTTAGTTTGGCAGATAATTGTCAGCTTGTGTGTGTGTACCTGGTATTCCTTATGTTGTAAATCTGTTCCGACACTCACATTTTGGGGACTTGTCTTCCTTATGGGGACAAAAATCAAGTCTCCATAATGTAAATTTCTACATTTTAAGGTGAAGAAATGTTTTAAAGTTAAGGTCAGGGTCAGGGTTAGGGCACTAGTAATTATGGTTATGGTTTTAGTAAGTCTGCAGGAAATGAATGTAAAACAAAGCAATGTCCTCTGAAATCATGTAAACCAGTGTGTGTGTGTGTGTGTGTTTATTAACCTGCTGCTGACCCACACACACACACATGCAAACACAGAGTATTTACTTTGGCCGACTCTCAGCACCAGCTTCATGGATTTGGTTCGACACACTCCTCCATTAGTGTTATCCAGACCCCGCAGAGAACCTGTGGATGTGGCTGGTGCACAGAGAGACAGACAGAGAGACAGACAGAGAGAGAGACAAGTGTTTGATTACTCTTCGATTTCATACTGTCATTATACAGGATTATCAAGAAATGCAGTTTCTTTCTGTTTTAGTTGCAGAATGTTACAGGTAGGTGGTAAGGAAACAGTAGGTGGCGTCGTCACAAAGAAGGGAGAAGAAAGAGAAAAAAGAGAAAGAGAAACAAAGAAATCAAGCACTTTCAATGACCCGTGTCAATTTAGGGCAATATGCAAAAATTTTCAAGGGACTAAATTATTTATTTTTTTTTTTTTTTTTCAAATTTTCAAACATTCAAGGATTTCAAGGACAACCCTGAATAAATGTCCACAAAAAAAGGAATAGGTCACGGGACCGCTGGATTTTTTACAAGCAAAAATGATCTTCAGGGTACAAAATGCAAAATCTCTTCATCAATAAGGATTTTAAAGATTAACTAAGGATTGAATAAAAAATCAAACAGGAGCAGTCTCTTTCAGCAGGCCTTGAGCATGTGAAGTCACACCCTCCCTTGGCCTTATTCTCCTCCACCCACAGCCACTAGATGGCGATGATTCCAACAACACAAATTAAAATTTTAAAACAATAGTTTTGACTCCTACAGAACTATTATTACATGTTTATGCTTTGACTGGACCTAAATGGCCTAGTTGAAGGATGTGCTAACTATGTAGATTTCAGTTAGCATTAAAACTCAAAAGATGTTTAGTTTGTCCATTAAAATTTTGTGTGCTAAATTTTAACTACATTTTAAACACTGGACCTTTAAAAACAACTTCATTTTTGAATCAACACATAATAAATAAAGTCTCAGTAACAAAATAAACACTGTGAATATGTATCTGACTGCGTTGGTTGTAGCTTGGTGTGCCTAATAAACTGACAGTTTTATTGTTTAAAGCAACTAATCAATGCATTTCTTGATAACTCAGTTGCAACTGCAAAACTCTACAAAGACACACTTAAAAATGAATACAACACATAAACACAAAGAACTTTGGTTCACCCCAGTCACTTCCAAACACACACACACACACACACAGACTTGTTAGCAGCATTTAGGTCAGATAACAACATCATCAGAGGCTACAAGCCACGTTTCCATGAAAACTCCCTTCAAATCTGCCTGATGCTGTAAAAGCCTGGTGTGATTTGGGGCATGTAAGCCCTTGAAATCACACTGGCCTGCCAGAGCGGAGTGTGCTGTCAGAGCGCCGCACTTGGATGAGGCTACGTTGTCACACTCACTCTCTCTCCCTCATGCATCACTTGCCACTAAGACACTGGTTTAAAGCGACAGCGTTCCAAAAACCAGGCCACATTTTTTTGAATCTCACGCAAACTGACAAATTGAAAGGGAGTCAATGACGATGGCTTCCTTTTGTTCCAGGAAGAAAGGGGAAAAAAAACACAAAGTGACATTGCTAAACCTGTAGTGACCAGTAGGGGGTTTAAAATAATATCTCAAATCCTGAGCCGATACTGGTCAAATCCACTGTATCGGATATTGGACGGATCAGAATGTAAAATCTGATCCCAAAGTTCTATATATATCATGCTTCACTACACACAGATGGTAAAATTGTAAATAAAAATTATATTTTCGGTGGTCTATTTCTTTTTTATGGGAGAATATTTGTTACACAGTTGGAGAATTATGTCTTTGAAATAGCTTGAAAATGCAAAAATGTGTTAGGGTTTAAAATTTCGAAAAATGACTGTATCCTACTGATATCAGTATCAGGGGTGGGAATCGCCACAGACATCCCGGTACGATATTATAACGATATTTAGGTCGTGATATGATATTGTCATGATATTTCAGTCATAATAAAACGATACTGGTGTGTCAAAAGCGATATAATATCACCACACAAAATACCGTGACATTTCATGGATTTCACCCTCACCCATACTGCATCAGTTGAAAGGCACTGAGACACACAGACAGGCAGCCTGCCATGAATCCTCACTCACAGGTGATATAATAGTCCCTCCCCTTGAGGAACTCCAAACCCCACAGGTTGGGGCTGAACTCCTGAAACTTGAACGTGAACTTGACGTCCCGGTGAGGCTTGTCACAGTTCAGCAGCGGCGTGTCCATCTTATCCACGATGCAGCTCTCCACCTGGCTTCTGGAGACCAGGTAAACTCTGTAGAACTCCTCTTTCCCACCGGACGAGGCGTCTGACCGAGGACACACGATGTCCATCTTGTCCCCTATCTGAGGATACAGGACCAGACCCTGACCTGGAGCAAATCTGTGAAAAATAAATCCAGTTGCAAGTGAGAAATGAGTGAGAAAGTACCACCAGAGGAAGCTTGCGTACCACTGGTGGTACATGTACCACAATTTGAGATCCATGGCTGTAGAGCAGTCATCAACTGGTATTGCTAGATTGTTTCTATGGGTTTTTTTTTGTGGAACAGTCAACTCAGAGATGATGTCACTCCCACACTGTATAATCTGCTATTGTAAGGTTCGCTTACTGTATTTATTCAAACCTTTATGTACAATTACATAACTTTTTTTACTTATCTGTTCAGTTTTGTTCTTACTTTCAATGTTCAAGTTCCCAGAATAATTAAAAATCCTGTGTCAAAGTCCTTGTATGTGCACTCAAATTTTACAAGTAAACTCAAGTCTGACACTAATGAGCTAATTAAACAGCGAATGGACTCATCCGTCTCAAAGTTGCACCTACTGTGGGTTAGACGAGCTCCAGTGGATGGACTCCAGGGTGGCGGCCCCCGCGCGACACCGGCAGATGATGAGCATCATCAGCATCATCAGCAGCAGCAGCGGCGGCCGCAGGACGACGAGGACACCGCTGCTGCACCATGTGCGCCTCCCCATCACTCACTCAGTATCATAACAGAACAGAGTGGAAACGGTCCAAAAAAGTGTCCACGGTGCATCATGTCCGCTGTGGAAGAGGCAGCAGGTGAGTGCTGACCACACGCACGCACACACACACACGCACAGGGAGAGAGAAACCCCACCGCTGCTGCACTTGTATGAAATATTCCACATTGTTGCGTAAATGGCGAGGGGGGGGGGGGGGTCACTTGTGACGAGTAGGGGGGGGGGGGGGGGGGGGGGGGGTCACTTGTGACGAGTACTTCATATCAGCTGACTGATCGCTCCGCCCACATTCAGTGTGTGCGTGTACATGTCTTAACATCCTTGTGAGATCCAAAAGACTTCCAAACCTATCCATGTGGGGACATTTTGACTTGTGTGGACATTTTGCCTGGTCCCCACAAGGTTACATGGCTTTTTCACGGTTAAGACCTGGTCTTAAGGTTAGAATTGGGTTTAGGCATCTAGTTGTGAAGGTTTCGGTTCCGGTAAGGGGCTAGAGAGTGCATTATGTCTATGAGGTGTCCACATAAGGAGAGTAAGACAACCATGTGTGTGTGTATTCTTCTTGTAATTGTCACTTTGTGAGGACCAAAAATTTGGCTTGTCCTCACATCCTTAAAGGACTTTTTTGGTGGTCATGACCACTTTTTAGGTTTAGGGTTAGAATTGGGTTTAGGTTAGTTTTACTCTCACTCACTCACTCATTTTCTACCGCTTTATCCACTAGGGGTCGCGGGGGGCGCTGGTGCCTATCTCCAGCTAACATAGGGCGAGAGGCAGGGTACACCTAAATTGCCCATAGGTGTGAATGGGAGAGTGAATGATTGTCTCTATGTGGCCCTGTGATGGACTGGCGACCTGTCCAGGGTGTACCCTGCCTCTCGCCCTATGTCAGCAGGTTAGGCACCAGCGCCCCCGTGACCCTCAGTGGAGATAAAGCGATAGAAAATGAGTGAGAGTGAGTGAGTTCCAGCACAGCTCAGCTCAGCACGGCTCGGCTCGGCTTAGAGTGAAGCTTTAGTGTCAGGTACATCCTTTTCCATTACTATAGGACCTCCTTATTGAACATGGGCCAGGCTGCAGGAAATTACTGTTACTATGTTTCATATGCAACACAAACACACAAACAAGTGACGGTCAAAACAGTTATTTTCCTTCGACTGAATCACTGGATTCAGTTCATTAAAAGATTAGTTCAGTACTTCCTGCATGACCGGAGCACAGTCACTGAACTGAAATACAGGGTTGTGATTCGGCTCACGATCTCCGACTTTCATCAGTGCTGTCTCTAAATACACCAGACTCCTCTGTTAAATAGTGAGATTTTAGACATTTCCTTGTTAAACGTTGGAGATTAACATATGTTTTCAGGATTTTTAAGTGTTTAAATCTAATCTACAGTTCGGCATTGTTCGGTTTGATTCTTGTGTTGGACGTCTCTTCCAGTGACGACACTTTCTGACCAATCAGTGGCCGGCACTCTGTCCACGTCACATTTCAGTATCGGCTCAGCTCACTTGGAACTTCGCCAAAGTAGGTACTAAAAAAATTACTGGCTACCAGGTACTATCACTAATGAATAAGCAAAATAAAACGAGAAGAGTTGAGCCGTGCCAAGCCAAGCCGTGCTGGAACTGTGTAGTAGTTGTGATTGTTAAGGTTAGAGTAAGGGGCTAGGGAATGTATTATGTCTATGATGTGTCCTCACTAAGATATAAAAACAAATTTGTGTGTGTCACATCTTTAGGACCTTTTCTGGCATAAACCCTGACCTTGTCAGGACCATCAGTCCTCATGGAGACCAAAACCTGGCCCTAATGAAGCAAAACCTTATTTCTGAGGAACTGGTGAAATTTAGAGCAAAGATTTGAATTGTTGTTAGGTTAAGGTCAGGGATAAGGCTACATTTAAGGCTGTGGCAAATGAATGGAAGCCAATGCAATGTCTGAAGAAGAATAGCTGTGAAAGCTGTGAGAGTGTGTGTGTTTCTGTATCTTTGTGAGGACCAAACAAACTTATAAACCATAGGAGGTGAGGACATTTTGTCTTCATGTTCTGTCACCCTTTAAAGTGGCTTAAGGGTTAAGGTTAGGCATTTAGCTGGGATGGTTAAGGTTAAGGTTAAGGTTAAGGTTAGGGGCTAGGGAATGTATTACATGTATGTCCATTCGTATCCTCATGTGTTTGTTTACTTGCATTTGTTACCTTGTTAGGACCTTTTCTGGCACAAACACTGACCTTGTCAGGACCAGTAGTCCTAATGGAGATCAAAACCTGGTCCTAATGAGGCAGAACCTTATTTTCTTGGAACAGGTTAGGTTTAGGACCAAGATTTGTGGTTGGTACAGTGTTATAAGAGGACTAACTGCATAAACCTCTGTGTGTGTGTGTGTGTCTGGCATTCCATGTTTTGTGGGGACCTAAATCTGTTTACGCAAGTCTCATTATGGGGGCTTGTCTTCCTTATGGGGACAAAAATCAAGTCACCATAATGTAAATTACTACATTTTAAGGTGAAGACATGTTTTAAAGTTAGGCTGAGGTTAGGTTAAGGTTAGGGTTAGGGCACTAGTAATTATGGTTAAATCTCTAGGAAACAAATGGAAGTCAATGCAATGTCCTCTGAAGTCATGGAAACCAGTGTCTGTGTGTGTTAGTGAGACAGAGGGAGCGTCTCAAATATAAATGCATTATTTTGTGACTTTCAAAAATGGAAACTTCTGCTGATATTAACACCAAAATCCTGCATGTTTTCCAAAACACATAGAGTCAGTAGCAAGTGTACTTGAAGTTTTCAGGTCCAGTGTTTCTGGAAAACAATGACTCAAATGAAAGAGAATCTACACAGTCGTGCGTTTTGGTGTCATATAATCACTGTATGTGGTATGAAATTTGACAACTGCTAGGAGTAAGCTTTAAAATGAATGTGTATGCTACTGAATGCATTTGAATTTAAATGATAAAATGTAAATATATTTATAGAACTGCGTCCTATATTATTCTCTACACTTTAGGTGAGACTGGATAAACCTATATTCAGTGTCATCGGGACACTGAATATAGTGATATAAAAATCCTGTTATATATAAATATCCTGTTTAGGATTTTTATATCAATATGGATCAATTCTATTTTAAATTTTTAACTCATTACTGAGTGTATGAGTTGGGATTTTCTTTGAAATCCTGCATCTTCAGCATGTAAAGAGCCAAGGCTGCAATCCACTCATTTTCAGAGAATCCAAATTAATGACAACGTGGTTTTAAAGATAATTCACATGCAGAGTTTCTGTCTGAGTATGTGACAGCTGAACTGCACAGAAACGTCTGCTTTCCTGTCAGGAACAGACCGAGATGTGCTCAAAGTGCGGCAAAATCCTTCATATTCATAATTTATTAAAATTAAATTATTAATTTTTTTGCAAGAAAAATCAGCTGAAGAGATGTTTTTCTCATGTAAACACAAAATTATACAAGTCTGACTTTTGGCTTCACTAAAACAAACTTTCATGTTTAGAACTGATTTTATTTTCCTGTCATGTTGTTCAAGACTGAACAAATCCTGATATGAATTCAGCTGCTGTCTGATTCACCAACTAAGAAGATAACAAAAGCAAACAATATCAATTAAAGAAAGTTAACTCAATCATATGATCAATGTGGAAGAGATTTTGGACTATATCTGAAGATTTAAACTCAGGATTCTGAGGATAAAATTCGGGAATTTTGAGGATACAAGTCAGAATCGTGAGATTTAAAATTCTTAGACTTAAAAAACAGAATTCTGACTTTTTGAAATTTTGTTTTCAAAAATATATTCACACGTGGCCCTACCTCTCTTCTGTAGATTAATCTTTTAATATTTTAATATAAATAATATAACTAATATTTATGAGCCAGTGTTTTAGATAATACACATAAAATGAAGTTGAAACTCAAATGCCAAACATCATATACAGATATGGCTTTAAATAAGTCATGTAAATGTAAATTTTTGTTTGAGAATCACTGGATTAAGAAACCAGGGGATTATTTGTTCCAGTAGCTGAACAGAGAGAGAGAGAGAGAGAGAGGTTGGGTTTCAAATTCGGAAGAGAAAACACTTTTAAAAGACAAGATGTGTTTATACCACACAGAAGAGTGTGTGTGTGTGTGTGTGTATTTCCGCTTGTGGTGTGAAACTATGGCACAAAGATAAATATATTCACATAAACAGAGATACAAAGAAGTTCATTCATTCATTCCAACCTTTATTTTCTTACCAAGAAGTCAAATTGAGATTAAAATCTCTTTTACAAGTGAGACCTGGAAAAACAATCACAGTAACAAACAGCATCACAAAACAAGAAGTACAATAATCAGACAGTAAAACAAAGCACTAAGGTGTCGTCCATTATCAGTTAATTAAATCAGCTCCAGCTACTTCCTTCATCCAGATTAATTGTGATACTTGTTTTTAAGTCATTTGAATATTTATTTTTTGGGTGCAACTATATTTATGCCACTCAGTTATTTAAAGGTTGCATATACTGTATGTAAAATGAGTACACATTTAATATAGTCACTGCACTGAAAACGGTGCATGACCGTCTTTCATGTTGGCTGCTAAAATAATACAATTATGAATAAGTAAAACATTTGCAACAGGTAAAGTTTGAAAGTGTGTCAGCTTTAAAAGCCACAGTTGAGAATTATCACATAATAAGTGGAGACAACAAGGCGACTGTACCGGACTATAAAAATGTGATATGTAATATCTCCATCAGAATATAGGCGCAATATTTTAACACATCTCCACTGTAATTTTTTGCGAAATAACGCTTTTAGGTTTCTGGCATCTGACACTTGGAATACTCTACAGTCAGAATTTTAAATTCTGGTGAACATTTTGGAGCCCAGTTTGTCTGTGTGCAAGTGTTTTATACGAGTTAATGGATATGTTTCTGACTTTTACTGTAACTGCGCTGCTTCTGTTTTGGCCAGAAATACGACTGATTTGTTTACATCAGACTAACCTGGTTAAAATTTCTTAAAGTTATTACACACTTATACAAACATATTTATTGGTAGTATCCTTAATTTCTGCCAACAAACCCTCCTCAAAGGCAGCCCGGGGGCCAAGAGGGCACTAATTGGGCTTATGCCTGCAGAGTTGCTGGTATGAAGGTGCCCCTGAGCAAGGCACCAAAGCCCCACTGCTCCCCAGGTGCAGATGTGTGCTGATCCATTTCTACTGAATTGCTAATGCTGTGTGATAAGGATGCAGTTAAAGCTGCAGTTTATCATTTAGAAATATAAACAAATGTTTGTTACATTGAAATTTACGTTGTTAAATTATTTCACACGATGTTGATTCAGCTCCGCACGACTCGCTCACTGTTTCACAGTAAAGCCCTGTTTTGTTTTGTCCGTGTCTGTGGAGACACAGAGTGACGTCAGGATTAAGGAATAATCCACGATTCTCTGAAATATGAGTGAAGAAGTGAGACACTTAAACAAATGTCGAAAGAGAAAGGGTAGAATATGGACCTAGAGTCGTCTTTTCACAACCTTCTTTAAGTTTACCTAAAACGTGGGGTTTGTCTGAGCTGGTTGTGATGCGAGTAGTGTTTTTGGCAGCAGAAGTTACACACTGGAGCTTTAACTGTACAAGTTAAATTCACCATCACTGATTGGCGTGTGTGCGATTATGTGATATTCTAACTCTAAATATTATGCACTGGACCTTTAAGATCATGTGCTCTTCTCAGCTTGATGGAGAACAGTTAGTCCACTGAAGTTTGAGCGTCATGTTTCCTCCTGTCCAGCGGTGGCAGCAGCGTTTCCCTTTGTGAGATCTCCCAAGGTGAAGCTAATGCTAACATGCTAGGTGTCTGCTTAAGAACAACCCCTATCACGAATAGCATTAACCTCAACCTGAGACTCGGCTGTTTTTAATCCCGAGCTCATCTTTGTGGTGCTGCTCATGAAATCCTGCAGGGGCGACAGATGAAATGTGACCCAATTTACTATATAAATCATTATTAAAAATAGCTAATATGTGCAAAAATATGTAAAAATATTACTGTTATGTAATTATTTTATTATTTATATTTATAAATTTCTACTAACTTGAAATAAATAAATAAATAAATAAATAAATAAATAAATAAAAGGCTACTTTCAGCAAACTGGGAAATGAAAATAATTGTATTACAAGAAAAATTCACAATGACTACCACACTGTAAACGGACAACCCCAATACTCTCATTGTCCAGTCTTTGTTTTTTCTCTTTAACAGCTTACATTTCAAATTTGAGAGGACAAACTTTATTTATATAGCACTTCTGAAAAGATGAATAAACTGATAAAAAAAATAATTAAAAAACAAAGTAAAATGTTGTATGATAAATGTTGTAAAGATAAATACATTTTTTTTGGTTTGAAACATTTGAAACAGTTAAAAATGGCCAGCTGGGCTTCCGTAGCACACAAAACCCACTGCAGATTACAAATTAATTAATCTGAGAGTTACAAAATAGAATAGAATAGAATTTTAATAATAATTACAAAAACCAAAATGAAACCATTTTAAAGGTGGTTGTTTAATTTATACTTAAAAATATGTATTTTTGTGAGTCATCAAATATTGACTTTTTATAATATTAGAAAATTTCTATGGTTTATAATCCATACTGATCCTACAAGGAGGTTATATTTTTATGCGTAGTTTTTGACTGATCAGTGTGGATTTTTTGTGTGCTGGGTAGATGATTACCTAAGTATGTTCCCACTAAATCTACCCACTAATGACATCACAAAATATTTTCAAATTTTCAAAAATCTCCATCTCTTTTAATCTGTAACAAACAAACATATCTCTGTGAAAACACATCCTATCACATTTTAACTTTGGTACGTGTACGCAGGATCAGACACTCGACCATATGGCTATTTTTAATCCAGATTTGGCTGGAATTTAAATGTAACATGGTTCAGTATATATCTCAGCCACATCTTCACACATCAATTTTGTCATGTTTAAGTAAGATGGTCATAGCTATGAGCAGGTAAAGTTCTATACAGATCCAGAAAATATTCTGGAAGTAATCATTTCTGTTAGGTTAAACCAGTGAGTCACAAAGACTGGGTTAAGACCTTTTTTTTTTCCGAATTTTACCAACCTTTTAGAGAATTTATGTTTTTAAAAAAGGGCTGTAATTCATTCACCACACATCTCTTGAATACTTTGTGTGACATGGCTGCAAATATCTTGCCAGATTATGCACAAATTGGCTCTTTGTCACAATTTAATTTGTAAATTAGGTCATGATAGTTTGACGTCTTTAAAAGATGAGTCATCATATAGAAAATCAGTTTAAAATCTGCTTTAAACTGACGTGGCGATGCAGTTGGCAGTGAATTTCCTTCAAAGTTTTATTTGAAAAGTTCTTGAAATTTCTTAAATTTGATTCAGAGAACCCTGGTAGTAACTGATTGGAGAAAATTTTGTTTGAATTTGCTCTAGTTATGACCCCAAATGCCCCCAGAACAGAATAATTTTGTAATCAGAGGTTTTAAACACGGACAAATTAGTCTTATTGATAATAGTTCGGCGGCTTATAATCACAAATTTTGCATGGCAGTAAATAAGTGCTTTTAGAGCATGTATAGACACATATTTCACAGAGGAAGAAGAAAGTGGTGCAGACTCTTGAGGTAAGCAAATGTTAAAAACCAAAGAAGTTACCAGGTTTTATCGACACAAACTTTCATATCTTCACGCAGATTTGTTTCAAACAGATGCAGTGGATTATATGATATAAAAACTAGCTCATAATCTGAAGTTGAAGTGTCAGGAAGTGAAAGATGGTGTGTTACAGTGTGTTATAGTAGTTTGGTACTGACCTGTCTCCACGGTGACTGCACTTCCTCTTTCAACAACTGCTGTTCCTCTCCTCCTTTGTTCAGTGCTTCTCTCTCTCTCTCTCTCTCTCTCTCTCGTGTGTGGTCTCTCCTTCCGTCGTATTTCTCCCTCCGTGTGTGTCTCCCAGCCAACAGTAAACCAGAACGTGGGTTTGCATGTCTTTTATAGGCTAATGTGAGTCATGCAAAATCCCCGTGTAACTGAATGACTCTTAAAAAGTGAAAGAGAATCACGCAACAAATTTAAAAGAGATGCCTCTCTGCCTTTTTTTATGTAAATGCCGCCTACAGTCGACCAAAGAAGCGCTCATTTACGGTCATGTCAGCTGGGATTACAACACAAGACAATGGCAGTTTAACATCATATGAGTAAAACTTCACTGTTTACTTATGTATATGTATAACACCTCAAAGACTTGTCAGTAATGTGTCGAGAAAAAAATGATGAGCAACAGAAGCAGCCATTTTCTATGTTAAATGTTAAATTAATCTGATAGTCATAGCAAGTTTTACATAGTAGTCTAATGAATCACCCTCGAGCTCTTTCTGTAGAAAAAGAAAATGGGCTAAATTGTCATAAGCTTATTTATAGGGCTTCATTTATCTAATTTGAACTACTTCAATAAAGATGAACTCGCTGTTAATGGGATGCCATGAAAATTTCATGTCACTATTGTCCTAAATGAAATATTTGTAAAAAAAATATTTAAACATTTGTATTAGATAGATAGATATGTTTATACAAAAAAAAAAAAAAACACAACAAACTTTATGTTACTGAAAATATTTCTAAATGATATCTTACATAAATATTAATATTGTTGCAAAAATGTTACAAAACTGCAAGAACAGAGGCAGTCCTGTCTTTGGGGGCGTGGCTTTGAACAGACGGCCGAGAAGAGTGGGAGGGATTTAACGATTACATTTCATGTAGCGGCTAATGCTAACAGGTGTAGAATACAGTGAAATCACACAACGTCACTTTTTGTTAGTGTCATAGATTGGATACGTACGGCTCCACCATGTGGCAGCTCAAAATAAATCACTGTGTGTGTATGTTGGCAAGCTAGTTGTCATTTTCAAGTCATTTTATATGAACAATTTTCTACATTCACGATCGTCCCGACAAAGGAAATTCACTTCCATCAACTTACTGTGATGCGAAGCTAAATTATAAAAATTATTATCATAGTAGTTATGCAACTATCTGAGATCGGCAGCAGTAAAAGAAATGTATATACACTCAGATAAATGATAATAAGCGGCTTTAAGTTGTTAAAAGTGATTGTACAATTTAAGGACGAGCAAAGTGGCATCACTCATGTTCATTTGAATCTCCTACAAGCTCTGTTTTCATCCTCTTGGCCACCAGGATGTGGTTTTCACAATAATATTGTGACAATAATGCGCAAAGGATTTTATATCTCATAGGAAGTTGCATTATTCTCTAACCAAAACAATGAAAAGAGTAGTAATCACCTGCTGTCTGTGGTGTTTTTCCACTCGCAAGTGCTTTTTATCACACAATTCAACACCTGCTCTGAGCAGAAGTACCTGAGTTCTAATCTCAAGACAAGAAAGTTGCTGGTTGCCTCTTTAAGTTTGTCACCTTTCATACCGCGTCTCTTTAAAGGTTTGCAATTTTATGACTTTAAACCTTTTATTAATCCTATTTAAAATACACTTCACTTGATCTGTGCCAAACTTTAAGGCAGAGCAATATAAGCTCAAATGTATCCCACCCTGATATCACAATAATGGTATTTATCATGATATTTCAAAGTAAAAGTGTTTGTTTTGATATGAAATGATTTACAGTCCACAATTATTAAGTCATTAATGATGTAAAATGAAACTTTAAATCACACAAACAGATCAAAAATTAAACAAAATAAAAACATGGAGACAGTAATTTAGAAAAAAAAAACAAGCTTGTATATATGATTATTAATAACCTTGCATATAATTATGTTAAATTATGTTATATAAAAAATATTGTTCACTCTTAATTCTGCCTCGTCTGTGCTGTTGTTAAATCACAGATAAATGACAAAATAAAACCTGGTGGATTAGAGGAGAAGTCATTTTGTCTTTTATAGAAACAGAACATTCTTTCTAATCAGGATTTTAAACTTAGACAAATCTGTCATATTAGTCATATTTGAATGTACATTCCCCTGCCACTTTATTAGGTACACTTGTTTTGCTGCTTTTTAACATAAATGTCTAATCAGTCAATCGCATGGCAGCGAAAATGCTTTTCGGCAAGTGGACAGGGTCAGGACGAGCTGCTGGAGTTTAGACCGAGCATCAGAATGTAACATGGAATGGTTGTTGGCGCTGAACATGTTGGACTGACTATTTCTGAAACGGATGTAGAGACGTGGGACCCACAGGTGGTGATTTGCATGGGTCCCTGGGAAATTCAATGGGTCCTCAATAAAATGTGTATCTCTTGAGGAATTGTTGTGTTTAACTCCTCAACTCACTCAGTGCAGGCAGAACTGAAAGATTTTGGCCATAAATGTCCAAATTAGGTGACATAAAGGTAAACTTTAATATCATACATGCTTATATTAAACATTTCAGTTAGGTTAGGGTGAAATCAGGAAATAGAAAACGGCGATGAACAAAGAAGTTTGGTTATTTAAAGCAGAAAAATGTGCAGATTGTTCAGACTGGGCAGATGCTATACATCAGAGGCCCAGCACTTATTTCTGTATGTTTTTTATCTATAGGATCATTTTGCATCACAAATCCTTTTTACTGTGAACTATATATCATTCCATATCACTTTTATTTTGAATATTTGGAAAATGTCATCACATATATTTTTATTGCGACATAATGACACCATATTATGATAGAAGTTTGAGCTCATATTGTCTGCCTCTACTCAACAGTTATGTTTTGTTTTTTTTCAATAAAGTTTCAAATGACCGGCCCCTTACTGACCAGACTAGGGCCTACATTCATTTAAGTTTGAGACCCATGCTATACATCAATGTGTAACTTCACAATGGCGGAAAAAATATTAAAATGGCTGCTTACACTAGGAAAAAAATATGAAAATAAGTATGAAAACAAAAACAATAAAGTTAAATTTATCAGCAAACTTTTTGCTGATTTCCAGTGTGTGTGTGTGTGTGTGTGTGTGTGTCAACCCATTGATATATATATATACTGTATATATCAATGGGTTTAACTGTAGTGAGTATTAAATTCAGCAAATTTGTTTGGGGACCCCGCGGCCCAACTGTGGGTCCCGACCCAGTCTTTTGGAAACCACTGGTGTTGATCAGCATGGATTGTGGGTGTTCAAGATGGCGAACGTAGTTATCACTAGTCAAAGGAGGAGCCTGTCTTTGAATGGAAGCCCTAAGGTGATCTAAGCTTCTCCATCCTTTTACTGATGTGAAGATTGTTGGTTGATCCAGCATTCTTCTAACTCTTTTTATTGGACGGGCACATGATTTTTCTATTGTTCACGACAGCAGCAGCAGGCCACACGACTTCTGCCACGTTGTTTAATGTACCTAATGAAGCGGAAATTTTTACAAGGGACAATTACACTGATGCCCTATTGTTTTCATATTTACACCTTGAATCACACAGATACTAAGCGTCCATTTCCTGTTGAGCCACCTGTACAATCACTGATCGTTATGACTGCACAGTCATGAAATGAATGGGATTTCTCATTGTCAGTTATGGGAGTGTCCTAGTGGGGATTTTGAAAGAGACCCTTTTTCAACTAAATGACTGTGATCCTGCAAACTATCCTCTTCAACTCTCTCAAGCAGCCTGTAAATCTTAAAGCCTACAGTGTTTGCTTGTGGTAACCCAGTAACCAAGTCATCCCACTCAAGACAAGGTGCCTCCCCGTGCATTCTCACATCATCTCACAAGCGGGACTTGTCATAAACTCTATATTGCATCCCTGTGAGAGTTAGTGCTGAAGAGAAAACCAACAAGACAGGACAGATAGGTGATGAAGTAGTTAAGAGAAAACGGCTGCGCATACATGAGGAGGTGGGGGAAGAAACTGTGACAGGGACCCCCCCTTCCTTCACATACTGGAAATTCAGTGTGTAATATGGCAGATTCTCTCTGGTTTTTCTGGCTCTGTCTTCACTCCTCTGCTTTATACATTACAAATTCATGGAGGAAGTCGCTTTAAAAGTTTCCCTGATGATCAGAGGTGGCAAAAGCACTCAGTCTAAAGTCGTGCACAGTTATATAATACATAAAAAAGGCAATGGTTAAAGTAGAAGAACTGATTTACTGAGGTAGACATAGGAAAGTACACGCTCTGGAATGATTTTGATTTTGATTGCAGTGTGTAACTTTCAAATATAAACAAATGTCTCTTAAAGCAATTCTGATTAAACTTATCGCCTCCACATGACTCTCTCTATGTGTTTCTCAGTAAAGCAGTGTTTAGATCTTGAGTTAAATGTATATAGATTTGGTAGATTTGTTATTGAATTGTATATGATAAAGGGATAATTGTGTAAATTTATATTGGAATTGGAATGTATTACGGATGGCACAATATCACTTTTTCGTATCTGATATAGAAATCACAAACTCAGGTATACTGATATCAATATCACAAACAAGTGTCTATCGATACCGATACCACAAACTCAAATATCTATTGATAGCGACATCATGAAACTCCAGTATCTACCAGTGCCTACCAACGAACTCAGGTATCCACCGATATCACACACTCAAGTATCTAAAAATAAAAGTATCTATCAAAACCAATATTACAAATGAGTGTCTTTTGATACCGATAACACAGAACTTGAGTATTTATCAATACCGATATCACAAGCTCAAGTAAGTAGAACTCTATCTATCTATCTATCTATCTATCTATCTATCTATCTATCTATCTATCTATCGATAGCAAACTCCAGTGTCTACCAATACTGATATCACAAACTTGAAAACACGAGTATCTATCAATACCAATATCAGAAACGAGTGTCTATCGATATTGATATCACAAACTCGACTATCTATCGATAGTGACATCATGAAACTCCAGTATCTACCAATACTAACATCACACTCGAGTATCGAGTATCTAGAACTCAGTACAGTAATTTTAGTCCTTTTGAACTACGAAGCTGTTGACACTGACACTGACAGTCATTTCTACCGATTTCTCTTTCATTTCCCATTAAAACGTCAAAGTCGGCACTGCACACATTGTCGACCATAACAAGTTACCTGCCAAGTTTGAAACCTGTCAGACATTCCTTGGATTTAAAGATAAATTGCTCTAAAACTGTTTCACTCTCAATCTACGACTGTTGCTAAAAATAACCAAATAGCTTTAACGTTCATAAAAATTAAACAAGCGGTGGGACACTTATGTACTGGGGTTGGGTGAACTGACTGAAAAATCTGAAGGCTTTAGGCCTACCGCACCCACAGCTGTAATCCTGTACAATTAAATATACTGACGCGAGTAGATGCACAGGGCTTCATCATATTGTGCATCATCTGCAACTCTACACTGTACCAAATGCCTCGTTATCCGGGTGCTGACAGTACATTGAAGAGCTTTGGACTAGAGGGGTTGGAGAATCTTGCCGACTTGGAGAAATGTTCCCTGACTTCAAAACACTATCCGAAGTGGCCTTGGTGATTCCAGTCTCATGTGTGGCACCAGAAGGCGGTTTCAGCCTTCAGAACAACATTAAAACAGCCATGAGAAGTCGTGTGTCCCAGACAAAGACACAGAACTTAATTGCCTCTGCAGCAGTTTCTCTCTCTCTCCGTCTCCCTTGATACGTTTGATAATGTTGAAGCGAGCACCAAGTTTAAGAGGAAGGCTTGAGTTCATTCAGGGTAGACTACAGAATCCTTAGAATTAGTAACTGAAGGTCATGAAGAGTGAATAGTTTGCTCACAATTTAAGCGTGATTGTCCCATTCTGTAGCTGTATCGTTCATACTGTATTTGCTGTCTGCAGCGTTTTAGTGGCCTCCATCTGCTGTCACTGCCGAAAAATTAAACCACTGAATAAAATTCTGTGCTGGAAAACTTTAAGCCCCATAAATGTTTTTGTAGTCGGGTTGTTTTTAAAAATTAAATACTATTAGACAGACTGTGTCATTATGATAAAAAAAAAAATTTAATCAACTGACAGATTAAAATAGACAATGGCGGGATTTTTACAACCCTTTTGTCACAACGTTGCTTATGTAGTGGGGACAGGAACCACAGGGTAGCTTGCAATACAATAAGATATTACATGGCTGATGATACCAATAATACCAACAATTCTGTGAGAATCGATATATTGAAAGACAACGGTATAGCAATACATCATGATATCTGTCTAACAGAAGAAAACAAAACGTCTGCGAAAAGTTACAAGAGCAGGATTTCGTTATTCTTTCACAACATAAGAGAACAAAGTGCATAAAGTCCATGTATTAAAGGTGGATGGAGCGTCTCTTAACGTAGCTTTCTCCGCCATTATCCCATTGTAAACTCCAGGTAACCTGTCAGGGTCCGGTTTCCCCTGCTTCCTGTCTCTTATTTTGATAGTCTTTTTCTCGCGCAACCTTGTCTTTTGTTTTGTGATTTCAGGAGACTTGACCAGGCTGCTGGGCGGAGCTCCTCCCCACACACCTGCTGCGCATTTCCCTGATTTCCACCCCGGTCTTTATCAGCTGGTTTCTCCCCGCAGCAGGTCAGCTCAGCTCAGCTCAGCTCCATGCACCTTTTGGTTATATTTTCTAACTCGTGGTTTTTTCCTCTTTTTCTAGTTTCCCCGGGAGATACTCGCCCAGCCAGCCTGTCAGTCTCCTCACCTTTTGTTCTCCTTAGTTGGCTTCCTTTTGTTTGTTTTTGTACCTTTTTGTAAAATAAACCTTGCACACCTTGTTCTTTTAAACCTGGCTTCCGTTCTCTTTTGGATCCATACATGCCCAGTGTAAAAACCTAACATAACCTCCATCTGTTTCCCTCATTCATTTGAACAGTGCCACCATGAGGAGACCAAGAAGTAAAGTGCCTTAATTTATTAATTAAAATGTCAATATTTGCCCTGCCCTGTATCAATAATCACATTCCACGATGAAGAACGACGGTACATCACCAAATCCATATTTTGATCCACCTCTATTATGTAGTCTATGTGTTTGTGCATGAACACTGGGTACAAGTGCTGCGTCTTATTTCCTTATTTTATAAAATCCAGCAAAAAAAAAACCACCCGCCTCTGCAGATGATGAGAGAACCTGAGTGTCTGAACGAGGAAGTGACATCATATTTACCAATGTCAAGAGGGGTGCACATGTACATGAGAAAGTGTACCCACACTTTTGACCGGTAGTGTACGTGATCGTCACGTAGCCATTACATTACCTTCACTCATCTACTTTCGATTCATTTGTGAGCTACATTAGAGGAAACCAGAAACGAAAACCAGGGTCAAAGTTTGTTCATGATCAAAAAAGGATTTTGTGTTTTAATGTCAAGTAAAATGCAGGAAAGTAAGTTTCTTTTTTTCTCTGCTTCAGCTCAGATTCAGTGTTTCCACGTGGGCAACCAAACCTGACAGCACTCTGTTTTCCTGTCATATGTGGGATATGCATGAGAGGCCCGAACCACACACACACAGCTGATATGATCTGATAACAACTATGCCGTCACTGTCTGTCTATCTGTGTGTCCTCAGACTGTGACAAACACCACGGGGAAAATTTCAACTTTCTCCTTTTCTTTGGAAAACAAATTTCATTTTCATATCATCGCCACAAAACCAGCTACTGCTTCACCACTCACACAGTATTTACGTAAAAACACAGAACAAAGAAGATTTGTCTTTCATTCCTGCTCTTTCTTAGTGACATATGAGCGCTCGTTTCCCCCCGATCAAAACCACTGCGTCTAAAATTAGCAGGTTTAAAGGAAGCGTAGGCGAGATTCTGAGGTGGAAAGCCCAGCACTGGTTAAGATTCAGTTCAACACACACACAGAGACAGACTTCTGAAATTTGTGGTTATTAAAAAAATATCCATTCATCTTTTCTGCATAAATGATTTGAAATACTGATTGCATAAAAAGCCCCTTCATTTTTCTGTATCAGAGAATAAAAATGTGTTTGTGAATCCCCAACCACTTATATACAGTAAAACACTTTGCTCTCTTTGGTATTTTTGGTATGTGATGTAAAACATAAAATACAATAAAAGAAATTCTCCTTTCCATTATGGCTGCAATGATTAATTGATTAGTAATTGACTGTCAAATGAACTGTTCACTATTTTGATAATCAATTAACTGTTTGAGTTCATTGATTTGTCAACTAAATTAACTTACTTTCAGCCCAACTTTCCATATAGATGTGTTGCTGTTTAAGATCCTAAAAACTTCAAATGTATTAATAAACACTACAGTAGGTCTTAGATCAAGGATATCGTCATATCGTGATCAGGTATCTGTCATGACTCGATTAATCAGTTTTACATGTTCTGTTAATGATTAAATTGAGTTTTCTGATTGTTCAGCCTGTTAATATTAATATTTTTTGGTTTCTGGTTTCTTTGCTCCATATAACAAAGAAACCATTCAATCAAACTGCAAAAGTTTGGTTTGTGGACAAAAAAAAGACATTTGAGAACATCATTATGTCCAGGTTTGGGAAACAGTGATCTATAATTTTAAAATTTTGGACTAAACAAATACTCAGTTAATCAAGAAACTAACCGACAGTTGAATCGATGAATGAAAACAATCGTTTCTACAGCTCTAGTGATGACATTTCCTAGTATTAAAGGCTGTTACTAAATATTACAAATACTGATAAATAAAGACATAGAATTGACAAATGTTTGTTTTAAAAATTTCACCTAATAGTTTTTAACACACTTTTCACACAAACAGTTGTCCAAGAAAGAAAGAAAGAAAGAAAGAAAGAAAGAAAGAAAAAGGTGAAAGAGCAAAAGAGCGAAAAAAGTATGAAATAGTGCGAAAGAAAGAAAAAGAGGGAAAGAGTGAAAGAAAGGAGGAAAGGAATGAAAGGAAAAGTGCAAAAGAGCAAAAGAAAGAAAGGGACCAATAAGAAAAAGTGCAAAAAAGAAAAAGTGAAAGAGCAAAAAATGTAACAAAGAAAGCGAGCAAAGCAAAGAACGAAAAGGTAAGAAAAAGAGCGAAATAAGAAAAGAGGGAAAGAAAAGATAAAGAGCGAAAGAAATAGTGAAAGAGCAAAAAACGTGACAAAGAAAACGAGCGAAACAAAGAACGAAAACAAAAAGAGTGAAAGAAAAAGTGAAAGAACTAGCTAAAGAAAGAAAGAAGCAAATTTTTGTGACAAATTAGAACAAGATTTGCTGGTTTTAATAAGTTAACGTCTTCACTAAGTGTTAATATTATGAAGTAATAAACATGAAACCTGCTTTATAAACAACATAAAGTGACGGTCAGTGTTGATATAAAACACATTCATCTGGACACAAGCCACTTGAATCTGCTGGGAAAATAAGGTTATAAATGGTTTTGTCACATTTGTGTCATGAAACTTTGTTGTCATGACAACATATCAACTTTTTCTGAGTGAAGTTCTGACTTCATTCTGTCCAATTCTGTGTAAAAGACCTAAACAAATAAAATAACAGTACTTTTATTTGATTTTTTTCTGGTGTAACCTCATCAGATGTCAACAGAACATTTAGTGACCCTCCACACTGTGACTACATATTCAAAAACCTCCACGTGTGCTCGAAAACCTCCATGTATTCATGGGAAAAACATAAATGGACCGGGGTTTTCTGATTCAACTTTGAGGAAGTGAAACAGATGGAGTTATTACTGTCGGCGATTAATAGAAAACAAATCTCAGTGTAAAAAAAAAAGGGGGATGGAGTCGTGAACATGAAAAGATGCAAAAGATGTGTTAAACAAGTCCACATTAAAACATGACTATTAAAATGAAAAATGTGCTTTCTGTCATTCACCTGCTGGCACTAAATGAAAAACATGGATACAATTAACAAAGATACTGTAGTTGTTTTGTATGTGATTAAATCTGGGTAAGGAAAAAAAAAGGAAAAGAGTGGAAAAAAAAAAAAGATTCTAATTAAATAAATGACACAGTCATAAAGTTGCTGGTTCTACAAAGTCTATTTACATATTATAATTAAGTCAATTAATTATTACTATTTGAAGCAGAACTACACAAGCAATAAATAAATAGGTTATTTTTAATTAATGGAAGATTAGAAAGAATAAAAAGTGGGTTTTCTTTTATTTTTACTGCATCCTAATAATATTAATATTGAACCAGAATCGTTTATTAATCCTTGAGGAAAATTGGGAATTATAAAGAATATGATAAAACAAAACAACATTGTGCTTCCTAAGAACTTAAGGTTCTCTTGGCAGGCATCTGATTATTCAAGTTTAAATGTCATTAATGTGTCACATGAAAATAAAATCCCACACAATGACTGACTCATTAATTATTAATTAATTAAGTATTAACAGATACAAAAAAACTATTTTACTCCAGCGTAGGGCTCTAACTAAAGACTATTTTTATAATGGACGAATCTGTCCATCTTCAGATTAATAAATTAGTTATTGGATCCATAAAATGATGATGTTCTTAAATGATTTATGTTATATGAAGCACAGAAACCAGAAAATGCACACATTTAAGAAGCTGATTTAGCAAATTAGGAAAACAAAACGGATTAATCAATTATCAAAATAATGAAGTTAGTTATTGATTAATCCGTGCAGCCTTAATCCAGGTACACAAAACGGAGCCTTTAAAAAAAAAAGCATCTAAATCGTTCCTAAAACTCATTAATTAGAATGTCACTGTTTTACCAAAAGAGCAGCGCCATCTGCTGGTGAAGATCTACAAGTGCATCATCAGTTAGAAGATGCTCATCAATGGTGTCTGAATGACACAACAGTCAAAAGACACTGCCATCCTCACTTAAGGGCTTGATTTTCATTTAAAAAATGTTAAAATAGAAGATATAATTCAAGATTTTAATGTATTTTTAACCTGCACACAGAATATTAAAATGTTAAAACACAGAACAGACGAATTCCAAACGATTCACTCACGTTTTAAAGTAAAGATTCAAATCTAGTCATCAGTTTAGCTGAAAAAGCTTCTCAGAAACGCTCGAGCATCAACTTATACCTGTAAATTCAAAATGGCTTCTTTTTTTTTTTAATTTCCCTTAAAATAATAATAATAATTTTATTTTAATTAAGGTTCATACATGTTTCAGGATTTTAATTTTGTTACAATCATACATTTGTTTGTTTATTATTAAAAAGAAAAATTAGGGCGAAATCTATGAATGAGAATGAGGGAGAAAAAATCTAAATAAATTATATACACACATACATACATATATAATACTATAATAATAACAGAGCAGAAATAACAAGCGTTATATATTTAATCCTCAACAATTAAGAGGACCTCCCACTTTACTCTTCATTTTACCATTCTATTTTGTCAGTTTTGTCAGTTCATTGACTGACCAATTAATATCATGTTATCATATTATTCAAACACAGCACGTGTGGTTGAGGTGGTAGAATATAATACAATATCTTTACAATAGTAAAGACATTTGGTTGTAACTATCACCTTATTCAATAGATGTATTAAATTCAACATTAAATTAAATTATTATTTAAGCTTGTTTGGTGTTTTAATTTCAGTTGCTATTTAGTAATTTTAAATTTACTATTCTGTTCTTTAATATTAATACATTTATTTTCCCCTCATGAATGCGTTTATTTTATTATGAAATATACGTCATTTCATTTTAAAATAAGCACTTTCACTTTGCAATTCCAGAGACTCTTTGGCCCCCGGGTCTTTTGAGTTTGACACCTCTGTCCTATTTACTACAGTTTCTGTTAAAGGGGCAATACGTAAAATATGATGAACTGTAGCCATTAGTGTTAAGAGTGGGTACTGCAAGCCCAGTTCAAAATGCTGAAGAGGAAACTTCAGTCAGCAAAAAAATCACACAAGTCTAAAAGAAAAAAAAATGTTCTTCATTTCTGCACTGTAAAAAATACTTTTGACAATTATACTCAAAACAAACAAACAAACAAACAATGTCCTTTGTGTCATTTGATGATTCAAGGTTAAACAGTTATATAAAGCAGTTTGGACACAGGAAATGGCTTTTCCTTGGAAAAAAAAAAAACGTGCCCAATGTTTTTTGATGTGCTGCCAAGAAAGAGTGTGTCACAATCACACACAGAGAGAGAGAGAGAGAGAGAGATAGGAGAGGTAGAGAGAGACATTTCTCTTTTAACAGCCTGTAGTCACACCTTTTTCTTTTATTTCCTGCACTGTTTCTCAGAGCAGTAAGAAGATAAAGGAGGTAAGCAGAAAAGCCTTTAAATGATCTCTGTAAATCACGTTTCCTAAACTTCTTACTCGATCAACTTTGATTCCCGAAATCTCCATTTTACAAGCTTTTAATTGCAGAGCCGCAGCTGCTGTCATTAACTTTGGCACAGAGAGATTTTAATGCTGTTGCTACTGTGTGGAGACCAACGGAGGCGTGTATGCATGAACGCTGATGTCATTCCAGCGGCACACGAACAGGCTGAGTCTAACGTTTGGATTCATCCAGAGCCTGAGGCTGCAGGAAAAGAATTCCTCTGTCTTTAATCATTACAGCTAATAAAGTTTACATCCGTGCGTGTATGTTTTCACACCGTAAGGAGTCAAACACTGAACCCTTGAATTGTTGACTTTTAAGTTGCCTAATGCAGGGAGAGGCACACAAACGTCTTCATTTGAAGGGCCAGAATTTAAACTTGATGCAGGCTGTGGAAAGTGGAACTTTGTAAGTTCTGGTCACTTTTTTCGCCTTTTTCTCCAGAGATGAACATAAAAATGCTGATGCTCAAACTCAAGCCATCTGCTATAACAGAAAAGTAGACATAAAATGTATGTCTCTTTGACATTAAATAGATTTTTTTCTTCTTCTGCGTTTCAGCCCCTCTAAAGGTTGATACCAGCTCCATGGCTAATATAAATGGGACACAGTTTCCTGTTCATGCAGTGAACCAGCCACTGACAAACACCTCCAGCAGCTTTTGGAAGGTAGAACCCATCAGTCAGGGCGTTCAAATTGCTGCTACTCTGCTCATCTTCCTGGTAAGATTTCCTCTGCCCATCCAGCCCGCGCCATTAATGTGGTTCACTGCCACTGCATGTACAGCATGAAAAGGCTGCATTATGGTATATGATAATAGCAGGAAAGGGATTTTGAAACTGTGGAGCCACAAATGCATGTGTTTGTACACTATTTCCCAAACATCTGTATGGGGACCCACTTTTAAAAGATGGAAGACTCAAATTACAATTTATGTCATGACAAACAATTTTCATGATATATGAACCTTAACTTAAAAAGGCTGTGAAAATTCTATAAAATTATTTGTGGATCATTTTAGCCTGGACAGACAGAAACTAAGACACCTACACTTCCTGACTGATTTTCATTGACCACTATCGCTACCTACACTGCCGTGACATTGTTTTATACACAAAAGTTGTACAGTTGCAGATTATTTCTGGTCTGGACTCAGAGATTGTGGCTTTAACTACCAACTGTGTCTTTTTGACTCCTTCAGGTGGGCATGCCTTTAAACAGCCTGGTGGTTTGGGCTCTTGGATTTCACAGTCGTCGTCACCTGGTGCACAGAGGAACCGATGGATCAAAGCGTGCCGCCAGCAGTTTCCGTATATATGTCCTGAACCTGGCCCTTGCTGACCTGGTGCTCCTCGTGCGTACCCCTCTCATGTTGGGCTACCTCGCTCACAACAACAGTTGGCCCTTTGGTCACGGCTTTTGCCGCCTGATCATGTTCCTGCGAGGCCTGGGGTTGTACGCCTCCGCTTTCCTCCTCTGTGCCGTGGCCTTGGAGCGATGCCTGTGCCTGCTAAAGCCCATGTGGGCTCGACTACAGCGGCCTTCCTGGGCTGTTCCTCTGGCCTGTGGCATCTTGTGGCTGATAGCCGCCGTCCTGTCAGCCCCATACTTGCACAGCGCCACCCTTTTGGAAGTTAATGAGACTTACCAGTGTCTGGAGAGTGGGAAGTTTAACATGGGCCTGTTTCTAACAGAAACGGTGGGAGGTTTCATCGCGCCCCTGCTGGTGTTCCTTGGAAGTAACATTGCTGTTTTACTCACCATTCACCAAGTAGTGCCTCCAACTCCCACCTCGTCCTCCCCTTCCACTGCACGCAGGATGGCCAGGATGTACCATGTGCTCTTTTTCACCATGCTCTTCTTCCTCACCTGCTGGGTGCCCTATTTTTTTTGTCGTTTCCTACGAGCCTTAGTCGAGGGACGACCAGACTGGACCAAACTGTATACAGGAGCATTATATGGCAAATACATATCACTGTATCTGGTGTACATCAAGAGTGCACTTAATCCTGTGCTGTATGTTTTCGCTGCCAGAGGCTTAGGCCGTGCCGTCAAAGCTTCCCTTGTCTCCACCATTGAACGACTTTTCAATGATGACTCCTCAGAGTCCATACGAAGAAAATCCCTTAAGAACTCACAGATTTGACCGAGGGTTAGAGATTTGTGTTTATTAAAATGTTATCTTAGGTAGTCTCTCTGTTATAAACAAGGACACTAAATATTTGCAAAATGGGAAGTCTAAATTATGACCAAGCTTCCCACACCTTGGTTGACATCAAAGTCAAGGACTTCTCAAAGACTTCCCAGTACCAGCTCCCACAAATTCAAGGGCCGAATGTGCCGACACATGCGGAGGGCAACTTGTAAGAATACAGAGTAAAATGGTATGGTATGGTTAAAGACCAGCTCCACCCAGAAAAACGTCACTCCCTTGCGATCGGTGTAAATATCCAATGGAAGTCGAGGCAAACATCTGTTATCATACAAAGGTTGACATTTTTTTTGAGATAAAGAGCCTCAAACCAAGCAGGAAAAAGAGCTGCTGATGTCCTCCATTGTGTTTTGTCTCACGTTAGATGCCGTTGTTTGTTGCTGTCGCACCACTAAGACGCCATGTTACACGGCCATCGAGCATAGCCCACATACTTTTTCTCAGTGGAAATGCAAGCCTGACCCAGAGCTTTACCGTTCCAAACTGTACCATACCAAATCGTACAATGTGGGAACACAATACAATGCTTTATTCACATAAAGATTCATTATTTCTACCCTTATAACAACCTAATTTTTGGTGCATCTGTTACCTCAGGCCACAGCAGCAAGCTTTATGTTTGTGGATGTGATGAAATTTAACAGGTTTGTATAAATCATCCTGAAGCCACTGCTTTAGACCAACAGTATTATGCATGGACCCTGAATAGTGTAAAATGACAGTGAAACTGCACCGTTTTATAGAAGACTTCAGCTGAGGAGAAGACCCCAAACCACATCTGAAACTAGTTTTTGTGATGGGATGCAAGGGCGCATTCAGGAAGCATTGGGTTTGTTCAGCCATGAAGTTAGAGCTGTCTGCATGTGAGCAGATCATTTGAGACAATATTAATATCAGGTCTGATTGGGGCCCAAAAAAATGACTCACATGCTTTGGGCCATGTGCAGTGTTTTCAATCAATCAGACTGAAAACCGGAAATGTTTTTGTTTTACTGCGCCTACTTTGTCATTTTGCCATGTAACAAATGCTTTCTGAGAGGAGATTGATAGGATGAAGTTTGATTTGAAGGCTTGAAACCAAATTTGACGGAAACCATAAACAATGATCTCCCAGTTAAACTGCAAGTGCAAAAAACATCAGCACAACCAGGAGGACAAAAACACACAAGAACAAGAACATACAAGGTCAGTAGAAAGATGACTGACGATGTCAAAAATTCTGCTTATGTTGCTACATGCTGAAGGCAGGGTCATAATTGGCACAAAAATGCATTCATGCACCATCTTGTCTATTGGTTTCATGGACAGGAAACAACCTCTATGTAGATAATAACGTCAGTATCACTGATACCAAGCCACAGAGCTACTTCTGTCGTAATATTTCCCCTACAATTAAACTATGATTATATTTTCATGTTCCAGCCCTGGGAAATGGTTCTGCATTTGTTTATTCAAACATGAGATGTCCAAGATAAAATATGTCCAAATCTATCTGGTGCTACCTGCACCATCTGAATAACATGCTGGATGTCTTTTAGCTCTAAGACCATGAAGCACAGTCATTAGCATGTAAATCTGTTGCAGGATCTTTTGTTGCACTGTACATTAACTGCATCTATGACTACTCTTTATTTATGAAAACAAAGTTGTTATAAGTTGTATTTTTTTGTTGTTTATATAAGAAGAACTGTTTTTTTTTTTTTTTTTAAAAGGAGATACACATGCTTAATCAGAGCACATCAGATACATTTTCTTTCTACATACAACATGAATAAATAGTTATATGCCTTGATGACACCAGAATAAACAGTTACTACTTTGGTACTTAATACTTTTCTACAGCATGCAGAAGCAAATATGAGCAAGTAGTCTTCATTGGCAAGTACATGGTCATTTTTAATGAAGTTTACATATATAAACTTTGTTTAAAAAAAATCAAACCTTGAATAATCATCCAATTGAAATACTGATATTTAATTAAACGCTGAACCGAAGGCTGATAATTAAAGTGGCCATGAGCGACATTAAGTGTGACTTATTTTTAAGCAGAAAGCAGCATCTCTTTCCTTTCTTTAACTTCTTATACGATTCTATTTCCTCCTCAACATTTTTAATGGACAATTAAATTTTTTGAAGTGTGACTGTGTGAATTATTGACTTATGAATTATTGACTTTGTCGAGTGTGCTGCTGCATCTCCATTTATGTGAACCTTCCCTCAAATCCTGACATTTGCTCTCAGTGATATCAAGGCTGCCAGCAGAGACTAAATTAAATGCAAGTTTTAGAGTTACATTTTAAAAATCGGCACCTCCTTAAGGCAATAATATCTTAAGAATACACTGGCTACTTCTTCTTACCACCACTTTCCTGTAACCAAAGCCCAGGTGTGGGGAGGGAGTGGTTTAAAACCTTTTGTTTCTTTTTGGAAAAGTCCATCTAATGGCAAGAAATAAAGGTAACGTGATTTTAAAAAATCATAGTCTTAATTGGGTGTAGAATTTATTTAGTGAGCCTTTTGTTAATCTTGCAGGCTGCCATGTTATCAGGGTCCCAGGCCAGATTCGTGCAAAGTGCTCAACAAATTCGGTGTTGAAGTGTAGGACACAATTACAATTGTCACTTGTCACAAAACCATATGGATTATATACAATTACTTATGATGATTGTGCTTTGTGCACATGTTCCACAGCCACAAAAAAGAACAACTATGTGATGCCAAGTAATGTTTCCCCATACACTAACATGGCAAACATCATGTGCACATTACTTACACCTGTTAACTTTCCTTTCTTCCAAGATAATAACTTTCAGAGCTGTGTAAACAGAGGCTGGGTTAGCTTCCTTCACAGTGAGGTTCACCACTGATCGGAGTAAAGCCAGCATTGAACAGTTCATCAGCGTGTTTGTGTGCATGTGCAAGCAGCACCTGTGCATTCTGAATGGCCTCGGATTTCTGCAGGATTTCTCCCAGTCTTCGTGCAGTGGCCTCACACTCACTGTCTGGTATTGTTTTTCTCATTAAAGTCTGGGAGAAAATCACAAAATATTATTTAGCACTACTGTGTAATTTCATGGAGTTGATAAGATCAACAGAGACACCACTGATCTCAGTACATGACATTCTCTCTCTGAGTTTTACAAAATACATTTATCTTTGTTTTTACATTACGCAGAAGTTGCATCAAAGAGAAAATGTTTTGAATTTCCTGTTAGGAGCTGACTCCTTTACATGTTATTCAGAAGAAAGTAAAAATCATTTGAATAGGTTTTTCATTTATACATACATAGACATGAAATGGTGCAAAATTCCACTTTTCCACAAATTAAACTTATTCATTAAAGTTTTGTTGTTTTAGCAACACTATAATGACCATATATTCATTATTTTTCAATCTTGTCATTAGAATAAACTTTAAGGACAAATGTATGCAAGAAAACAGCTTCTAAAGACTGAAGAGTCAAGTACTTTGTGTGACCTCCACTTGAACAATGGCAGGACTCTTGAACAATGGCAGGACCCTGGCTCCATTAAAGCTTAATCGACTCGAACCCTAATTGGTCACACCTGAATTAAATATTGAAAACGGCTACTGTGAAAGTAATGTTGCACCAGGTTTATTTACGAAATGCTTGGGTATTGCATCTTTAGGGTTGCAACTAATTTTTCATTGATTATGAAAATAATCGAATCTATCCATTATGGTCTATTAGTATATGTTTGGTCCACAAAATGTCAGAAAAGGTTGAAAAATATTAATTGGTTTTCAGTTTTAATTATTTCCTCATCAAAGGGAGCACTAAAAAATAGAAAATATTCACATTTAAAAATCAGAAAGCATGTTTTAATTACGTAAAAAACTGTAAAATAATTGATTATTGATGAATAATTGATTATCAAAAAAAAGCTTTTTAGTAATCGATTAATCATTGCAGCCCTACTTGCATACATATGTTTGAGTTTCACTCAATGAAAGCTGATCTCAGAAATTTTCAGACATATTAATGCTGGTCTCAAAGGGATATACATCACTAAACTTGCTAAAATAACGAAGCTAGTGGTGGCCTACGACTATTGTGCAATACTGTTAGATGTTTCTACATGTCCAACATTAAGAAATGCCACTGATTCATCCAATATTGTACCAAAATGTGTCTTGTATAATAATAGAACAAGTCAAGACTGATTTTTGCACCACTCTCACTCACCTCCAGTGTTGTCTCATCCTTTGGCGGATGATGAGGAGGAAGGTTGAGAACTGTTTGTTCACTTTGCTGTAAGCTCTGTGTGAACAGACAGGAAGACAAGTTCTGTAAGAACTACTGACACTTAATGTGAGACAGCAGATTGCAGTAGAAAATGGTCAAAAACAACCGTGGTTTACCAAAGTGCTTTAAAGAGTTAACAGCGTAAAAAAAATAATCATCAGCAGGAACTATGGTGGCTTTCATGAACCACAAAGGTTTCATTTTTGTCTTAGCAGTAAGCTTCCACTTCAAAATGCTTGTTTGTCCATTCAGGCTAGTGTAGAACCATTGAAATTAAGCCTATTGTCTAAAGTACATAAGAGCATCATTCCAAGGCTATAAAACACAAAAAAATATATATATTTAAGCAATTACACACTGGACCTTTAATATTAAGACAGAATAGAAACATGTTTGTTCTGCTGAAATAATGTTGACCTTTCTTTACTGAGAATAAAACAAAGAAAGAAAGAACATGCTATGTAGAGAAGAGAAAGAGGAAAACATGCTATGTAATTGTCAGACCTCAGAAAAAAAGCCACATTTTCAGCTGAACCAACAAAACGTGTTGAGAGTCACACATGTAACAGGCTGTTATTTTTCGAGAAGGGCTGTCTACTGTTTCTGTCGCTCCACTGAGAATCTTCACAGACTCCATTTTTGACATCAGTAGAAATGTAATGACTCATTTAATCAAGTAAAAACTCCAAAATCCATATACAATCCATATACAAAGATAATGTTTCAATTTAGAAAAGTAAGATTCTGTATTAAGAGCCAGTTCCCACATATTTTCTGTAAAGTGTTTGTGTGACTTCTTTGTACCTCTTTGGCTTTCTGCTCCTGATCCTCCACCTGGCCTCTCAGAGTGCTGCATGTTTGTTTTAAAGAGACGGTCTCCTCCTCTGCCTCCTCCAGAGCATGGACCACAGACTTCAAGTCTTTCTAAAAACTCACACACAAAAAAAAATTGCAATACACAGATGCTACAGACTTAATTACTCATTAATGAATTGGCTGACTAATACAGATGGGGATACAGATAGGGATTATTTCCACTGTTGCACTGAAGCAGCATTCATCACAGTAAAAAAATCATGTTTACGCTATTTACCAGTTTGTTTGTTAGATTTTTTTTTTTTTACTACCAGTAGGCATATAATACAGAATAACTTTTTATATACTTTACATCAATGTGTCTATTACATTCAAACCATAATGCTGCTAAGCTTCACACAGTATATGGGTATTTAGAACTTGTGTCACTGGGCAAGATTAGATTAGATTAGATTAGACTTTATTGATCCTACACTAGGGAAATTCACTTATAGCACCAAAGGTACCAAATTCAAAACAAATAATAGAATTACACTAAAAATAATGCAAAAAATAGAAATACAATAAGTAGAAATATTAAAATGGAAAAGGAATATAAATGCATGCTATACAGTACATACCTACCATGTACCATATCCATGTGCTGCACACAGGATTTGATTGATTTTATATCAAAACAGATGGAGGCAACGGCAACATTGAGCTAGCAAACTGAGACAGCTGCAAACAGGTATGTGTCCAGAAAGGTTTTGAATGAAAAAAAAAAAATATTCATCACACCCAGCCCTACGCTGCCACTGTACACACACAAACACTCTCTCTGTCAGGTATGATAGCACTTCTGCTCTGGGGTCCAGACAAAAACCATTTTCAGATAAAAGACAAACACAGAACATAAATAACATTACACTGTTTCTGTTCACAAAGACCAAATGGAGACAGAATAATTAAATCAACAAAAGGTACACACTGCAACTTCAAGAAACGGTTGAAAATTAATTTACAAGTCAAAATGAATTGATCATTAAACTGATTCAAGTTGATTTTATTTGGCCCACCACTTAATAACAAGTTATAATAACAAGTTATAATAAATGATTTCCCTCCACTCTTGTTATGTATGGTTGCTTTTCGCATCATAAACACATTTTTAAATGTGACCTATATATCATTACACAGCATTACAAACTGTTTCATTTTGAAATTCTGTCAAATATTGGTATAGCCATATTATGGGAGACCAGACTGGTCTACAGCTAACGTTATTCACCTCCAGTTTTTCCAGAGTCCTCTTTCCAGATTCTGAGTTCTTGGTTTCCCTCTGGTGGTGGTGAGATGAACACTCCATATGTTTATGTTTCTGTACTGGAACTCTGAGCTGCACACAATGAGCCAGGAACCTACATCAGTTTGTGAAAAACATAATGAAAAAAAACGTTGACTGGAACCAGAAGATGATCATTTATCTTTTAATAAATGAGGGCACAAACTAAAATCAATGGTGTGAAGAAAAGTCAGTTAAAACAATAAAAAAGAAGCCAATGGTGTTAGTCTTATTTAAAGTATTGTTTAAGAGTGGCACATAGTTTACCGAGCAACACGTTCTGTGAACTGATCTGCATCCAACATCACGATCTCAGGCACATAATCCACATTTAAGTAAAACTGAGTGTCCATTTGCAGTTTTATACAATTTAAGATGCAGCTAGTATCACCAAGATGATCCAAAGTATCTTGAATTCCCACACATTTTAACTTTAGCTATATATTTCGCTTCCTGACATGGTGCAGCGACAACAAGTTGTAATGTTTTAGAGCTGCAGATTATTAGAGATAGATAATTTTTTCGATTAATTGAGTATTTACTTGGTCCATAAAATGTCAGAAAATGTGGAAAAATGTAGATTGTTTCCGAAACCTCAGATGATGTTCTCAGATTTCTTGGTTTGACCAAAAACTAAAAAAAGTTTCAGTTTTAATTATTTATTTGTTTTATTGGGTCTTTTGGGTAGTATTTTTCAGTATTTTATTTATTTATTTTCTCTAATGTACAGTACTTTGTTTCAGCTCTTGTTGTTTTTAAAGTGTTTTATAAATAAGGTTGGATTGGATTTAAATTTTATAGGATATAAAGTGTCTGCCTCAAACCGATCAATGAAAAGCTATAACCAATTACAGCACTTAATGGCATATATTTACATACATTTGGATTCACTGCTCACCTGTTTTTCATTATGTTCAGATGTTCCTGACTCTCCTTCTTCTGTGTCTTCCTCAAAGCAAGAGTAGCTCTGTTAACAGAGAAGAGAATGTGTCCTAACAAAGATGTTTTTTACTGTAACACAATGTCTCATGGTGTAAGTATGTACATGGACAAAAGCTGACTGGAGGTTCCCCATCATGTTTCAGGAGGTTTGACAGAACAACAGGCACATTTGCAGAGAAATTTTCCATTACTGTCCCCTTGTAGAATAAAACAGTGTTCAACAAAATGTATCACATTATTTTCATTTAAAGAAAGATTCATTTATAACATGTAGAGGTCAACCTTTTCAAGCATAATTGCTGCACTTAAATAAGTATGTATTCAACAAAACATATAGTGTGTCAATCGAATTTATATTTTGTGTCTGCTCTGCGGTGCACTTTTGTAACTGAATTAAGTTCTAGTGCACTGAGCAGCATTTATCAAGTTTTCTGAGTGCAAAATCAGTGTTCAGCTGTGAAACTTACAAAATTGACAAGTCCATTATATTCTCCAGAGCAGTGATGGTAGACAGTGGCATTTCTTTCCAGTTTTCCTGTCCTTTGGCTTTCTTAGGTAGTGATGAAGTTCGATCAACAGCTAGTAGACAGTGTTCAACAAAACGGTCAACGGTGCTGGTATCTTTATTTCTTTTGCAGACCAAACTGACCGTAATTGCCAAAATTATTAAGTATTGTTGCAATAATTGTGTTTGTAGTATGTTTCTTTTAGATTCTTCAACATAAACAGAAAGGGCACTCTGTCTAAAGTCAACCTTCACTTGAACCTGTAAACTTTCACAAGTCTTGCACAAATATGGATGTATCGCACAGATTAACCAAGGAGCAGATGAATTGATCATTTACAAAGTGACACAAAAATAACTTTACAAAAAATTACTTATTTTACCAAAAAAATAAAATACAAAAACATCTCACTAACTTTACAAAACATAGCCTATGAAATGTTGTAACACTGCAAAAGCATGTAAGCAAATCTTCAAAAAAATATCTTCATTTCCAAGTGTGTTAGAAAAGCACATTACTTTATGGTGACTACTAAGAAAAACTTAAAAGTGATCTCTTTCTATCATTGGGCCACTGAAGAGAACTAAGCAAATCACTAGGACTGTATATTGGTGAAGTAGATAGCGTTTTAAAAATTCATACGGTAAAGATATAATTATAGAGTATATTATAGGATCTCTACTAAGGGCTGAACAATGAATTACAAAACAGCCTACTGCAATTTACAAATATTCAATTTCAGTCAATTTTGGATATATAGTCCAAAATTCAGCCCCAATTTCTTTACAGTATATAAACAATATAGCAGCTCGTACCTTTTCTCTTTTGTCCCGGTTTGGCACCGTTTGTTTCACTGAGCTTCTTCTCCTGAAGTAGAAAACAAACAATTAATGAAGCTTTCGGAGACGCTAACAAGTGAAACAGAAACAAAACTACGACACAGTCGTTATCTCACCTGTTTTCCGGTTTGTTTTTGTTTCACCGTCTCATCCACGTTTCTCTTTTTGTTCAAATTGGGAGCATTTGAAGGCTTCCGGTTTGACCCTCGTACAGGTTTCATAACTGCTAACTAGTTAGTACCGATGACAACGCAGAGCGACGGCGAGCTAAGCTAACGCTACAGTGCTAACACTGGCGAAAACCAATACTGTGTTAAAAACGAGTTTGAAAAGTCAACTGTGGCACAACGCTGTCACCACCATGATTGTTTTGGTCAAGCACTTCTGCGTCCACTTCCTTTCCCGCTACTATTTTCGAATACCGCCGCTTATAATAGCGCGCATGCGCAATACCGGAAGTGCCTGTAGCGAAGTGACCTATCGGCTAAAAAAATCTTAATCACCATTGTTTAAACTGAATATTTACTTCACATAATGCAAGACATTTAAAAAAAAAAAAAAACATTTATTAGCTGTTCTGAATCTGTCCGTAGTTAAATTCTACACTGTCAAGCATATAAAATTACATTATTTGGAGGATAAATTATATCACTTTCCCATGGAAGCCCAGTTCCACCACTTGGAAGAAAATAATACATACCCAAGTTATTATCATGACTTAGCATCACATAAGGAGTACTCACACATTGGCGTAAGGAACCTGGAATTCCTGTAATTTATTTTTTTTCTTCCAAAAGGGTCGCATTTTTTGCGGAACTGGCAAAAAAAAAAGTTAATAAGAGTAATACTTAAAAGTGGTGCAAAATGTCTCAGTAGGTGAAACCCAGTAGGATAAAGCCCAAACTACTTGAATTTGGCATCCATGTTGGCAATTTGCACGTTCCATAAATGAAAAAAAAAACTCGCCTGAGCACGTTAATTGTACCAACATAAAAAACACGTCAATTTATACTTAACACATCAAACACAAAAAGAAGTTATAAAAAGTGCAAACATTGGGATTTTGGCAAAGAAACAGGAAGTGCCCTGTAACTCTGTCATATATTGACTGATCTGCTTGAAACTGTATCCATGACCCCAAAGACCCAACCAGAAATCATCAGCACATGAAATCTAAGCCGGGGCATAGTGCCATCTGCTGACAGCATGGCGGCTGCAAAGGGCCCACTCAATGCTGCTTGCAGCTTTAATTATGACTTAAAATATAATAACAAATTAACATCTCATAATTATGACTAATTGCTAAGTCAAAACGTTTAATAGATTATTTAATTATTATAATATAGCCGCAGTTCACAATATATTTTATTTCCTTGGAATTCAAACTACTGTGATAAAGCGGTATAAAATGAGTGAGAGAGAGAATTTAAACTAATGTAATAAAAATAACACATGTTAAATTTTAATTACATAGGGCTGAAACGATTACTCACTAACATTAAAACAATTTTAATTTTTCAGCTTCTTAAATGTGAATATTTTCTAGTTTCTTTGCTGTAAAGAAATCATTAAAACTGTATCATTTGTGGACAAGACATCTGAGAACATCATCAATTCAAGTTTTGGTTAACACTGATCAACATTTTTTGACATTTTACCAATCAAACAAGTACTTGATTAATCATGAATTATGAAAACAATAGTTTGCTGCAGCCCCAGTTTTACTCTTCTGATTCTAAAATTAACCGATAAAAATACTCCAATTCAAGTGTGTTACAATACGTTGGTTTCCAGATAAGAGTGACTTTTAATATCTAGTTTATTGGTTGTTTCTAACAGAAAATGGGAAGCAATGTCAAAGTGATATGATGACAAATAACAGTTTATCAAATATTTATTAAAAAAACAGATATGAACAAAAAAAAACCTCAAATATGACATGACTGAAAGACTGAGATTTCCATACATTGAGTGTGGTCTGGATGATGTTGCAGAATAATATTAATTTTGGTTTGTTAAGTGTGTCACACTCTGCCCGGCAGGTGAAATTTGCCTGTGAAGCGTCCATGGTTGTGCAGGTCAAAGGGACTGAGCACCTTCCTGATACCCAGCATGTTTCCCCACACAATTTCCTTAAATGTCCAGGGATTCTGGTTGTTCTGCTCCATTTCCTCCTGCTTCTTTTGCATAGCTTCTAAGCTCTCCCTGCTCATTACCTGAAACAAGCAACAGTTATGAAATATAATAATCTATACACAGCAGAAAAGATCAAAAATTATTATTTAAATGTGGTTAAAATGTGTTTAATACCTTATTTCAGTGAGGACAAATGTTTAAATGGAAAAGTAAATCTTTATTTTTTAGATTTATGTACAGGATGTACAGATTTTTTTAAGATTTATGTACAGAATGTAAATCATGCTTATAAAGGAATGTGACCAGAGGAATCTTAATGGATTTGGTTTAAAAGCAGGAATTAGGTAGTAAACAAATGGACAATGACATACTGCATTTACTAGTAATGTTTGAAAATGTACATAAGCATCATCTTCTTCATGGAAGAAAAACAGCTTTTCTAGGAGACTTATTACCAAAGAAATCGATAGAGTGGCATAAAAACGTCCTCTCATGACTGAAAAATGTGTTTTAATATACAGTATATTTTTAGATTCTTAAACCTAAAAATGCATAGCTTTATGTCTGCACCTACAGTGGTCAGAAACATTGCCAATAGGATATATACAGTATTTATTTATTTTTTTGTTGAACCAGAAACTGTATAAATCCATCATCTCACCTTGGCAGGAAACGGAAGCTTCTTTGCCACTTCTGTCAAGAACAGCTCAACCTCCCTGAGCTCCACCTTTCCTCCCAACTCCACAATCAAACGACCGTAGCGGACCGGTGTCACATAGTGGTCGATGGCTCCCTTTCCTCCACCCATGCGCTGACCCAGACCTTTTCGTGTGATGGGCTTGTATGGGGCATTGATTCGCCAGCGGGCAAATGTGGTCTGGGCATCCATCTTGCGGTTGATGGTTAGACGAATCATCTCTATGTGACCCCAGTGTAGGTAGCCTCCTCCCATGGCCTGAGAGAGAGAGAGAGAGAGAGAATGTTACTGATTGTTTATTATTATAATAATAAAATATAGTTAAAGCTGTAGTACATAATGCTTCATTATTTGTTTGCCTAGTCCTTCTTCTGAGAACAGGCTCTGACAAGCAAAACTATCAGGCCTGACTGAGGGAGCGTTTGAGTGTATACACCAGTGTGAGTCTCTGTACAGCACTGTAAATTAGGGCTGCAACAATGCACTGCTAACTAAATTAATCATCTACTACTATCAACTATTGAGTGAATCACTCACTCTCTCATTTTCTGCCGCTTTATCCACAGAGGGTCGCGGGGGGCGCTGGTGCCTAACTCCAGCTGACATAGGGCGAGAGGCAGGGTACACCCTGGACAGGTCGCCAGTCCATCACAGGGCATGTTTTTGGACATGCAGATTTTCCTCACTGGGAGGAAGCCAGAGTACCAGAGTAGGTTGAGTGAATCAACTAATTTAATAACCAATTAAATCAGTTCGAGTTCTCTGAGTTTTTAAGCTTCCTAAATGTGAATTTTTTCTGATTCCTTCGTTTAATCTCACAAATAAACCATTAAAACCAATTAATATTTGTTTGCCTAGTCCTTCAATACATTTGAGAATATCATTTTGAGGTTTAAGAAACAGTGATCAATATTTTTTACATTTTCTTATATAATGAGGACCAAATAAGTAATTGAATAAAATATTTTAAATTAAAATAAACCGATTATTAAAATACCAATTATTATTTTATATCAAAATAAAACTGCATTGCACTACCTTAAATTATAATGTCATTTGATTACAGAGCTGCAAATAAAGATTAATCTGTAAATTATTTTCTTGATCAATCTAGTACTTGTTTGGTCTGTAAAATATCAGGAAAATGTTGAAAAATATTAATCAGTCTTTCCCAAACCTGGAAATGATCTTGAATGGCTTGTTTTGTCCACAAACCAAAATGACTGAGTTTTATTGATTTTTATATGGAGCAAAGAAACCAGAAAATATTCACATTCAAGAAGCTGAAGAAAATCAGAAAGCTTGAAAAAGCACTCAAAATAGTTGACGATTAATTTAGTAATCAATTATTAATCAATAAATCAAATCATTGCAGCCCTATTTGATTGTATTTTATTTTACATTTTATTTTATGTTTTAACAGTGTGGTACATCTGACAGCGATTACATGTTTACAGTTATTTATAGAAATACATTGAGTCCCTCGTCTGAGAACAGGCTCTGAAAAGCAAAACTATCGGACCTGACTGAGGGAGCGTTTGTATGTATAAACCAGCAGTGCAGGGGTGGGTGGAGACAAGCATTTATCCCATTAACCTGTTGAACAACAGGTGTTTTTTTTGTGTTCCATTTGTCATTTGTTTCAACAAATCACTTCCTGTATGCAGCTTGGGATTGCCTCTGGTCTGTGCAAGATCTAAAGGTTGCTACACTGAGAGAAACATATTTCTCAGAGGAAATAAACATTCTTACCACAATAGCATACTGTCCTACTATGAAGGTATTTGCTGCCTTTGCTGGGCCTTGGATATCTCGCAGCCTCTTCATCTCTTTCTTGGCCTTTTTTAGGTTTGGCACCTTGTTGATGAACTTCAGTTTCGGTTTGTCGGGCAGAACCACATCTTCAGGTGTAAAAACAAGCAGAGGAGAACAACTATTCGATGTTGTTTTAAAGAAAATCACCACAAAGAAATAAGTAGGCGATGTTTGATTACCACTGTAGTCTGGAGGGATTTCATAAGTCTTGAGCCCGGCAGCCACGACTTTCAAATGGCTGAACAAGGGACCTGTGAAATGGAAAACAGTGAACATATGATTTGATGGTATACAGTACTGTGCAAAAGTCTCAGTGCACCATCAACTGCGTTGTTTTTATGTCTGTCAAATCATTATGATCTTTGACATTTGGACATTGGAATGATGTGACTGAATGTTGGTCTTATAAATTTTGGTCTTATAAATTATCAAATTGTCAACGAGTTTAACTCATACAACATGTTAATGTAATGATTAAGCACATCTTGAATAAGGTGTAATAGATCTGGTGTAATAGATCTTTTTTTGCGGCAAATATTTAACGACATGAAACAGTAGGACAAACACAGGTTTTACCAGTAACATTAATTAGGGTTCTTTTAAGAGAATCTGAGTCGTGCCATCATTCACCTGTAAGGCTAGGTCACACTAAATACTTGACACTTTAACCTGTTATATTTTAAAACTGCATACATGTTTCCCATACTTTCTGGATATATTGGCATGATGTAATTAAGAAATATTTATACTGTTTGATCATTAGCATTGAAAAAAGCACTTGTTTAAATTGTTTACAATTAATTAAGTAATCGATTAAATGACTAATCATTGCAGCCCTAACATTACATTACCTATTTCATTATTTAATTTTTTCACCTTATATATTTTTACTTTTTGAAATAATTCTTTTTCAGACTGTACATTTTTAAGACTGGAATTCTGTTTCTGTTTTGCTTTTAATGTATCTGTACAATACTGTAAATAAGGACTGCAACATTAATTGATTGATAACTGGATTTGATCAACTGTTTTAATAATGAAATCAGTTTGAGTGTTTTTTTTTATATAAAACAAGTTCTGAGTTTTTAGCTTCTTAAATTTAATTATTTTCTGATTTCCTTGTTCCATATAACTAATGGATACATCATTAACACAGATTAATTTGGGTTTTTGAAAAATAAAAAAAAGACATTTGAGAACATCATAATTTTGAGAATTTGGAAAAAAAAAATGGAAAACGTTTTTTTCAAATTTTGTAAGATTTTGTGGTCCAAACAAGTGTACCATTAACTGAGAAAAGAATCGACAGATTAACCAATTATGAAGATAATCGTTAGCTGTAGCCCTTCTGTAAATCTATCTTTTAAGTCCTATTTTAATAAGTTCTATTAAAAGTCCTTTTCAAAATAAAACTGCCCTGCACTGCCTTATAATGTGTTTTGGCTGTGTATGTATATATATATTCATTTTGAGGGTAGGAGTAGGGCCGAAACAATTACACAATTAAATGATTATTAATCTATTACTGAATTAACCTCAAGTACTTTGATAATCAATCAATATGAGTGTTTTTCAGACTTTTCTAATTTCTAAATGTAAATATCTGGTTTCTTTCCTCCATATAACAAATAAATCAATAAAACAGTAATATTTGGGTTTGTGGACAACACATTTGACACCATAATTTCCAGATTTGAGAGGAACTTAAAAACATTTTTCAACATTTGCTGACATTTACCGACCAAACGAATTAACCGAACGATTAGTTGAGAAAACAATAGGCAGATCAGTTATTTAGTTGCAGCTCTATATGAGAGCGTTTAGCTATTCACGGAAGTACGTGTTAATGTGCACACAACCAGTTTAATATACTAATAGGTCGAAACACACACATACATACACATTTATTGGACATTTATTAGAGGGCTAGCGTTACCTTGTCGGTGACCGCAGGCTCGACACACACCGGCCAGTCCACCGACAGAAGCCTTCATTAACGAAAACATTTTTATTTTACCGTGGAGAAAAGACTAATATCACAAAAATACCACTTCCTGTCGTTGTTGTGTCAGCATTTCAGGAGACTGACAAACTACGAACTAACAACACAGATGTAAAGACCACGCTCCGAACAAGGTCGTAGCCATTGCTGCTCTTCAGCTTCCTTCCTGCAGGTCAGCCGGAAGTACAAGACAAACATACACTTCCGGTAGGAGGATTTTTTTTTTCATAATAAAAGCCTAATCTCACACGTTAGAATGCAGAGTGGAGTTTATTCATCACACGTACCAGAGAAATTTACTTTACTTTATTAAATTTACTTTAAATTTAATTTACTTTACTGGTGCTCATTCCACTGATTATGACCATTAATTTGTATTATCATACTGAGAGGTGTTTCTAATATTTTGATTTTGTGTTGCATTAAATCCCAGGAAAACATTCCAGTTCACATGACAAGGCATTGTAGTGACTGTAAACACAATAGACACATTATTTGTTCCTCTTTACATGGAAGAATTGTTCAAAACACCATATAAACAAGAGGATGTGAGGGAAAAAATAACTTTATGGTTGTTGATAAAATATAAAAGTTTATTATCACAGCAGAGCAAGTACATTGGCTTAATTAGATCTTTAATGTAGAGCTAATTTCTATAGGAAAATAATACCCTACTGGTAAAAATACTACTTAAAATACCCTACTGGTAATAAATTACATTGTGGGAACTTTAGCAAATCCCATTACTCTGCATGTATTTGTCAGCTCCTAATGCATTTCAATCTTTATGTGTAGTCACACTCTGATGTGAACTTTGAAGTGTTTTGCGTGTACAAATATTCCCTGCCAACAAATTGGTCTAAATATTCTGCATTATACTTCTCTACAACCTAACAACACACAACAGGTCAAGGGTCATGTGTTGTGTGCTTCACACGTGCAAACACTCAAAGGACTCAAACAGTTGACTGGCACTATGCCACCTGGGAACCTGAACCTAAATTATTATATTCAATAAGGCTCCTGAACTGAAACACTTTACTTTTAAAACAGTATCTTAAAGTCTGAGTTTTTGACAAAACACCAGCAGTGGTAGATGCCAGTCAGAGAGAAAACATTATGATCACAAGGCGCGCACACACACAGGGCACATTCTTCTTCTTCTTTCGGCTTCTCCCTTTAGGGGTCACCAAAGCAGATCATCTGGCTTCATCTTGCCCTATCCTATCCCTTGCGTCCTCTTCTGTTACACTCACTGCCCTCATGTCATCCTGTGGGCACATTAGTGAGTCTAAATTCCATGGTAGAGCAGATCATACTTGGGAATGTTCCGAGGATCTATGGGACTCTGAACAATCATCTTCCCCCGCATGGCTCCTCTGTAGATGACCTCGATCAGATCCATGAAATCCTGCTTCGTCTTAAAACTGCCGACAAATTTGGTGTGGTCTGGGGAGCTGAAACAGAAAAGAGTAAAACAATTATTTTTTTAATCATACGTGCACCCGTTGAAGGAACATCCCCAACCTCAGAAATATTGAATTCCGACTACAAGTGGAAATCACCATAATAGTGGAGTCCAAGAAGGCAACTTTTACTGTGCATGGCACGTCTGTGTCATTTGTTTCACAGTAAATAAGTTGTACACATTAAATGTTTAACCATAGACATATCAAGTCAACTTTATTTCTAGCACATTTAAAAACAACTCTGCTCCAACACACCAGATTCAAACGGTCAGCTCATCATCAAGTTTTGCAGAAGCCTGGTAACAACCAATTTATTTGAATCAGGTATGGAGCAAGGAAACATCAAAGCATACAGGACAGTGGGCCCTCAGCACCAGGGTAGACAAACATAGTTTTAATGGTTACTGAGGAAAACCCTCCCTCTTTTGTCTGTATTACAGTTGTTTGTACAACAAAAATGACCAGTTTAATCAGACATAAGTGTTTGTGTTGATGAAAATAACAATTATAGATTTAGTTTTGAGACTATTATTATTATTATCATTAGCAGTTGCACAATTGTCATCATTATTGTGCTGTGAATAAGTTGATATCAGTTTAATTTTTTATCAACAATTTATGCTACTGCTTATGTGAATGACATTGTAGTACTATTAAAACCTCATAACTGATTCAGAACTGTCCTGTCTAAACATAGAACTTGATACAACTGTTTTATACTGTGTCTGCTCCTGGTCTCTCTCTTCTGTGTGTACCTCACCCTCTTTCCTATTCTCTCCCCCACCTCCCCTTTTTCCCTAATTTTTCCTCTCAACTCAACTGGTCTCGGCAGATGCTGCACATCTTTGAGTCTGGTTCTGTGAGAGATTTCTTTCTCTTAAAAGGGTGTTTTTCTCCACTGATGCCTAGTGCTTGCTCATTGAGTGACTTGTTCAGTTTCTGCTCTCTATAATATTTTTAAGGCCTCACTATGTCCAGAGCCTCGAGATAAGGTATGTTGTGATTTAGCGCCATACAAATAAAACTGAATTGAATTGAATAGTGAAAAGAAACTAACTCTGAGCTAATCACTCATTCAAATATTTATCATACAGTTATTTCACTCACCCATAATCCACTTTCATGTGCTGCCCGTTGAAAAAGAAAACAGTGGAGGGGATGTAACTGATGTCAAAGTATCTCGTGTAGACTGGAGCTTTATCCACATCCACAATGTAGATGGACGCCATGTTGCTGAGGTCATGGGCCGTTTTTGACAACTATAAATGTGAAGGACACAATAAATAATACTTAGAAATCTATGCACAATGTACATCATATTCATCATGGTTAATTCAAATATTTTATCCTCTGTAGCTTTTCAGTTTGTTCTTACATTTCTACATTTTACTCATATATATTTCTTTCTTTGTAAAGCCTTTTTTTTAAAGATTCAATTCAAGTGAATCTTTATTGCAGACTCTCAAGGGGTCCATAAAATCAAATCAAAAATAACCTATAAAAGTAGACAAAATTCCAGCTCTTCCTCGAGCTGGTTAAAGCCTCTATGATGGTGTTTTCTGATTCATCCAAGTGAAACATTAAGTTGTACATCAGATGTCTTTGGAGTGTTTCACAAGACACAAACAGTTGACTAGCACTATGCCATCTGGGAACCTGAAGCAGCAATCACTGCATCATTGATGAGCCTCCGCATACTACTTTTCCTGCAGTTGCATCAAAGATGAGCTGTATACATGGGTGTGCAAAAAACTTTAAACAATGAGCATTTTACATTAAGAGAACACATACTAAACTTACGAAGGAACACATTAGCCTCCGTAAACTGTTTACATAACTGTCTGTAGATAACTCTGTCATCATTGAAATCATCAGTAAGAAAATGTCCAAGGTATTTTCTTTCCTGCATAGCATGTATTGAGACCACAACTTGAGCAAGTGTTGCAGCCCAGCACAACATGGACTAAAAAGGACCAGGACATCAGCATACATAAGATAGTTAATAACAGTGTTTCCAACAACACGACCCATTTTACACCCATTCAGTTATTTCGACATGTCATCTATATACACATTAAATCGAATACAGTATGTATTTCGAACATTTGTTTTTCTGCTGCACTGCATTTAATTACGTATCTTTCTGATACGTAATTAAATGGTAAAGTACGTCCCGATGAGCTAGAGTCAAACACACGGATTAGTTTCGTCAAACACGCCACTTACGATCTCGTCGAGCTGAAGACAAACCGAGTCTTCGTCTCTACCAAACCGCAAAACCAAGACTTTCTCCGCCACGCCCTTGATAACTTCATCAATGTCTTTTTTACAAGTTAATTTGGGCAAAAACAAACTCATTTTGACGGCTGATAAAACTAGTTTGCGCCGATAGGAAATTGCGTCATTGTTGCTGTGTGTGCAGCGCCGTAATCCTTCATCTGGAAACTACAGCCGTGTAAATTTACCGTAGAAAGAAAACACATACGAACGTTGTTTTTGTTATTCATATTGAGGCTTTAGTGAGAGCAAACATAATATAAATATTCGTTCCACGTGTTGCCTCATAAAGTGGGATAAAAAAATCCAGATACCCAGATACTCAGTGTTATTTCAGTACGGCATATTTTAGTGTGACACCGTGCAACAACGTGACCTTTTTTGACAAGCATGGACGCTGAGAGAAGAGAAGTCATGTCGGGGCATATATTCATGCTTTCTGTGGAGCTTCGTTTACTTTAAAATGGAAAACAAACAGGGACTCTGCATAAAGTTATTGTGTTTAACTTAAGTGATTCCAGCCACAGGCGCAGTCTGTGTTCCGTAGTTTTAGTTCTCAGCTGCAGATTGTATCGCGATGTTACGTCTCTTCGCCGTCCGCGGTCTCCACGAACTCTACAGATGCAGTCACTCTGTTTCATCCCGTGTAACAAAGAGTCAGCTAATAAGTTTCGACCACCCAGTGTGTCGTCACAGAACATTCACCCTGACCGCGGCTCGCTCCATCACCTCTGGGGGCCCACTGTGGAAAGATGTTTTCGAGCCTAAAGAAGACAAGAGCGAGGAAGTAGAGACAGTAGATTTGGACAAATGGAAAACTGTAATGAGATCAAAGGCTGCATCAGAAGAGAGACACCAAGTCGATATTGAGGAGGATGTGAGTGATGATGATGATGATGATGATGGAGACCTCACAGAACCAGTGGGCAACTTAAAGGGCCGTTCTCTTCTGGAGGCAACCAGGGATCTTGTTGTGATGTGGCAACAAGCTGGGAAGCTTGTACCTCGTGAGATTACTGACGAGGAGCTTGAGACCCTGTCAGAGCTCACCACTAAGTCCTCCAGAAAGAAGTATCTGAAATACCTGGCCATCAGGGAGGGCCACAAAAGATCCCGCAAGAAGAAGCAGCAGCAGAGAAAGGCAGAGAGGGAAGCCATACTGGAGCAAAAGAGACAAGAGGCCGGTCATGTGAAGGAACTGAAAAACACATTCTTCCTCCAGTACTGGAGCCGCTCACTGGACAAGCTGCTGGGCTGGAGGTGCGCCCAGGCCATGCTGTTCAATCAGCCACTAGTTTTTGACATGAGCTACAACACCAGTATGTCTAAGCAGGAGCTGGAGAACACAGTGACCCAACTGATGGAGGTGGAAGGGTTGAACCGGCGTGCCACCGAACCCTTCCACCTTCACTTATGCAACCTGGAGCCAGATGGGGCCTACGAGAAGGAGCTGGTGAAACGATACGGTGCAGAGGCTTGGGACAAACTGCTTATTACCAGTACTCAACACCAGCATGTGGACATGTTCCCCCATGAAAGACTTGTGTACCTCACTGCAGACTCTCCTCATGTCCTCCGCAAATTTGACCACTCCAAAGTCTACATTATTGGAGCTTTGGTGGACCGGTCCATTCAGTCGGGCTTGTCTCTGGCCAATGCCAAGCGTCTGAATCTGGCCACAGCTCGCTTACCACTGGATGAGTTCCTCTACTGGGAGACAGGAGCCAAAAATTTGACTCTAGACCAGATAATCCGCATCCTTCTCACTGTCAAGGAGACGGGGAAATGGGAGGAGGCATTGAAGTTTGTGCCTAAAAGAAAGCATGATGGCTTCCTGGAACAGCATACTCAAAAAGAGGTTGTTGTGCAAAACAGAGTCAGAAGAGTCACTCATAACAGACCAGGAAAGGACAGTGACCATCTGTTAAAGACTGGGGAAAGAAATTCTGAAAGGACATTTAAAACTGTGGATCAAAATCTGTCCAGGTCACATTATCAGTCTAGGTCAAATAGCGGAGACAGTAAAGCTGGACTGTCCAGTGACAGAGAGAACAAACCTGCTGGGACCAGAATACGGACGTCATTTAAGAACAAAATGGAGGTGAAAAAGACAGGCAAAGGCAAGATATGGTGGGACAATGAGTGAACTCACTAAAGATTGTGACTTCACTCAGGCAGGGAATAAAAAAGTAAAAAAGGATGTACTTATAAACACAAGAATTAGACACAGTAAAAGTACTTTACTAACTTTAAAAAACTATTTTGGTCTTTATTTTGGTCTGATATACAATAATATGTGAATATTTTTTGTGTTTTTCTGTGAAGCAAACCACCACCATTGCTTTCTGATGCATAAAACCAAAGTATAACAGCTTGGTTTACAAAACTGCAAAACGTGTGCAACATACAGCATTACTTGTCATATCATAGTAGCGTATTCTGAGGCAAGAACAGTATATATATTTTTAAATAAATTTAAAAAAAGTCACCCAAATTCAAGGAAATTAACTCAAAACAATACTTAATCAGTTTCATTTTCTAATGTTTTCTTTCAAGAAAAGCCAAACTTAATTGAACATACAAGCATTTATGTCCTTTTAAAAATGACATTACAGCACAAGGCTATTATAGTACTGTTGATATACACCCAAACCCTTGAATTTAACACTGTAATGCATATTCATCACACAATATATAAGTTACATTAATACAGTATTTTAAAATCATACAGATCAACTGGGGCTCAGTAATTGTTGCTGGATGACAGACATAAGTATATACGCAAATATAAATAGAGCACATCAGCCTGAAATAATCCCATCTGAATAAAGTAATGGTGTTGATTCACCATTTAACACTGACTTGTTTTGCTCTTACCATGGATTAATCCAGGCTGCATAGGACCTGAAATTTAATCATTGATATTCCTCAACACAAACTCAAGTTATTTAAAAGCATATTAAAAAAAAAAAAAAAACACTATCTGAAATTGAAGAAGTACAAAAATCAGAACTGCTGTTCAATTAAATGGGTTGTACCAGCTTTAAAATGTTCACGTCCTCCAGCGGGTGCACTGCTATTCAGAATATTTGAAATAAGCAGTGATGCTGCTCTTTGGCTGCATTTAAATCACATGGTACATGTGACCCAATTCACTTACAACTGCCCCTAAAATATAAGCCAGTCTCTAAACTTCCTGTCAGTCATCATTAAGGGGGAAACTGGACTCAGTTAGGAAATGTTAGAGATTAAAATGTTTACATTGTCATTTAGTAGTTAGCCCCGAGGGATTCAACACATACAAATGAAAAAGGTGTTTAAATTTCAGTGTCATTTGGGGACAACAGCAGAGTATTGCTATGTCTCTCCATGCACAGCCTCCACTAAATTCGTATTAATAATTTGTCACTAAACACTCTTTGTAACATCTGCAAACACCGACTAAAGACTGTTCCTGCATCTATTGGGGCTTTTCCTTTATACAGTTTTGGTAGCTCTTCGGCTCGACTTGACACTTTTTTTTGTTTTTCCATTAAAAACAAAAAGTACCAGCAGTACCTGGTACTTGTTGCTTTTTTGGTACCTGCTATGGCGAGTTTTCAAGCAAGCTGAGCCGATACCAAAATGTGACGTCCGACTGCCAGTCACCAATTGGTTAGAGAGTTTTGTCACTGGGAGAGTCATGAGTGCGACATCCGACACAAGGCTCAAAGAAAAAGACTGTTACAGTGAGCATACATGGCTGCTGTCCATAAAAATACACCTGGCCCTTTGACAAGGTGCTGCGTTTGGTGGCTGAATAGAGAAGCAGTCATTGCAGTTTCACGCAGCCCCGCCTATAGAGAAGGCGCGATGAAGTAATGGAAAATGACGTGCCTGATACCTAAACTGAGTAGAGTTGATTAGAGCCGAATAGTGCCAGAACTATATAAAGGAAAAGCACCATAAGGCTGAATTGGCTTACTGGAAATAGGTAGGCAGTCTTATTGAAAACCAGAAAGTGACCCTTGCATGTAGTCGATCAGGCATCAAGACCTGCAATGTAAAAGCCGCCTTTGACGTCTACAGCACCAGGATGTCTCCAGAGCAGCGCTCGCAGCAGTTAAACGTAATGTTCTCGTAGCGAGTGTACGGGTGAAACCTGCCGATGCTCTTCTTATTGTTGAGATAGTTTGATGGGGAGTCACAGAGCTGAGCTTCTGTCTTGTTCTCAGAACAGGAAATAGGATCTAAAATCTTCAGCACCTGAGACCGAAAAGAACAAAAAAAAAAAAAACACATTTGTGAACATCTGAATTTTACTATAAATATTGGAGAGTTGTCAGAGAAAGTTTGTCTGGATTTGTTTGAAACCTTCTCAGCCATCTTCTCGGCTGGTGTGCTGCAGAGCTGCTCAGCTGTGGCACTGCTACTCTTCACCACACTGTGGCCGTTGTTGCTGCTGCTGCTGCTGCTTTTGTTGCTGGTGTTGCCCAGCAGGTGGGAGTTGATGGCGTCTGCCAGCTTGTGATTGGCTGCTGCTAGCTCTTTGGTGCTAAGGGGCTGAGCACTGGGGTAGTACGTCTGCTGTCTGCCCCACTGCAGAGACACCAGGAGCTGCTCCAGAGATCTGTCGATAAAAAAGAAAGCAATGACATGATCAATGTCATTATTTATTAATCAGCTAATGAATACAAATTATACGTTTGTTCTCAGAAACTTGATAAATGCTACAAAGTCACAATAACATTTTTTTTTCAAGGTTTAAAGGTTGTTGCTTTTTTAGATTTCTAATGACACAACATCCACAGCAGTGTGTGTGTCTGTGTGAGACGAGTTAAAGACAAAGGTCTAAAGACAAGTGTCTATTTTAAATGGAAGAATTTGGAGTGTGCCTTCCCTACACTACTCAATTTTGTTGTCTGATCAAAGGAAAGGATGGAGCGACATTATAAGCAAACTGAATTGTTGAGTTTCTTTGTCTCATCCTTTTTAACTCACCTACTTTTAAAATAACTTATATAGTCAATGGATCACTGGTTCTGTTACCTGTGGGTGAGCACCATGTCACTGGAGAACTCTTCTCTCTCCAACAGTAGATCCTGAATTGCTCCTTGTGCTTCTCTGGTTTGTCTCTGTAAAGCAGCTCTGGCATTTGTCAGCTCATCTGCCATGACTCTGTAAACACAACATTGATTCCAGTGTTTATTCAGCAGAACAACAGTAATTATGTCATCTCTTATGCTTGGATTTTTTTTTTTACATTTGTCTAACCTTCTACTGAACACAACCCCCGCACCCCAAAAAATATAAACAGTGCTGAGACAGCATTTATTTATCCCACACAAGTTGCAACCAGCTGTGACATCACCCATACGAATATAAACCTCTGTTGTGAAACTTCCAGAATTACAACTTACACCAAGTTAATGTTTTGCAAGTCACCTGCAATCAGACTCCTATTGAACGAAACCAGCTGTCAATCACTCTGGTGTCCACTCATACAGTATGTACCATACTTTATCATTATATTTTCCTGTTAATGGGAACATAATTTACCAAAATGACATAATTTTCTGTGGAAGAAGAGCTGAAACTAGTTAACTAATTTAAATCATGTTATACATCAAGTAAGAAGTAGATGCTCATTTTCCCATAGGCTTCTATTCAAACGGAGCTCTTGCAGCCATTAGAGTTGCCCCCTTGTTGTTATTCAATATAATTTCACTTCCTATTTGGCCTCAGCAAGAACCCAGAGGACTATGGACTTATTCACATGGAAACATAACTTTCCTTATATTGGTAAACACGATATTGTTTCAAGAAATGTCTTCATATGCACAAAACGCCCCTCTAAATGGTGTAGTATATATGCCAGGCCTGTATGTGGCGCTATAACACTGCTACAGGAAAAAAGCTTTCACACTGTGTACAAACTCCAAACACATGAAGAAGATGACAATGATAGTGAATGCAAGATCAAGAGCTGGCGCTACACAAGGGGGGCATTTGAGGGCTTTCAACATTCTGGTAAAAAGGCGATGCAATACAAAACTTTATCTGTAAAAAAAAAAAAAAAAATTTACAGATTTCCCCTTAACTCATTCTTGTCTGTATAGGACCTATGTCCATTTTTTTAATATAGGGTCTATGTTCCCACATTACTTCTCTTTTTTCCCATACCTGCTGGCCAAGAACTTGCTCCTCCAAACATCACACTGTATGCTCATTCGCTCCAGCTGCTCTGCAGTGTGCGCCAGACTCCGGCCTAGAGCTTCGTTCTCCAGAATCAGCTGGTTCTTTTCACGAGACAGACGCTCAAAGTGGTACTGTAGGTCGTCACCCACCGACGCCACCAACAGTTTCTTTAGCTCACGGTTCACCTGCAATGAAGACAAGTTGATGCAAAATTCCTCTCACAGGGGGAGACATGCATGCGGAAACAAATGGCATTCATAAAAGCACTCATTCATTGGTAAATGAATTTTACCAATGAATGAGCTGCATTTTTCCCACATGCTCACCCCCTCTTTCCTAAAGCATGTCAAGAAACAATGGGGGGCTCTGCATATCAGAAAAGATGTCACACTGATTACTAAGTACTGTATCTACTTCAAAAGGCATATGTTGGTAGAAGACGACATGCCCTTATCCCTACATATACAGTAAATATACAGTAACACAGTACATATACAGTAAATGTCTACCACACCCAAACCACTTTTTTTAGTGTTTAGTGATAATACGTTTTATAATAATACGTGCCTATCTCCAGCTAGCACGGGGTGAGAGGCAGGGTACACCCTGAACAGGTCGCCAGTCCATCACAGGGCCATATGTCTTCATCCACATAGAGACAGACAACCATTCACTCTCACATTCACACCTATGGGCAATGTTGATTTATTGTCCAGCCATGACCCGGTATAACTTAAAATTAAAAAAAAAAAAAAAAAAAAAAAAAAAAAAATCATCAGTTTCAATGGGCCTTTACCTCAGTTTGCACACGGAGCTGATTGGAAAGCCCATCAATGTCCTGCAGCAGCCTGCGCTCAGAGTTCTGCAGCTTCTGCAGCTGAACTCTCCAGTCCTCCACCAGAGGCAGCGGGGGAGATCCCTGCTCCTCACCTTGCTGTCCTGCCTCTCCTTTCCCCTCAGCGGGTCCTGCACGACTGCACCGGCTAATGGCAGCACGTGGGACGATGATCCTCACAGCCTCCACCTCTGTGCAGGCCTCACGGCTCACCTTTCCAAGGTGGAGAACCCCGAGAGGCTGAGGTGCAGGAGGATGCGTGGATTTCGGGCTGTGTTTTGAACTGGCCACCTTCAAAAGGGAAACTTCAGATGGACACGGTGGCGACAAGTCTGTGTTCACCTCCAGGGTTGCCAGAGGTTTTTCAGTTTCCATGCCATCACCAGCGCCTCGGACAGGCACACTGGCAGAATCTGTAAACAAATTATGAGTTTTAATCCAGGTCCAAAATATGGGAGAACATGTAGTATGTGTGTGTGTGTGTCTGTGTATTTTTTCTCCAACCACTTAAAGAACAGTACTTACAGAGAATATGCTTTGGACATTTAAAGACATAACATGTTTCATTACCAAAGAATGGACTGGTGTGCCCCACTAAATACTTTTCCATTAGATAACATTATTATATTATTTGTTAAACTTGACAAACTAGTAACAATTGGTTTTGGCATTTGCGTTATTTAATCAACACTTGCCAAATATTTTAATGATAATTGCAGCTACATATTTAATAAAGGAGGATCTCCGGTCCTGCTTTTATACGAAACATAATCAAAGTTGCGTGTCTTTTAATTCATATGGGAAGGAAGTATATTGTTGTAGGTATATCCTAAAATAACTTAATCTTAACAAAAAACAGACCAGGGAGACGTTTCGTTGGGTATAACCTGGAAACAGCAGACATTCCATAAAAACAAAGCCTACCTCTCACCGCAGCAGTCATGGTGGAGCTGGTATTAGCTGGAGGAGAATCCGGTAATTTTCAAGCTACTCTTGGTCCTGTGAACATAAACAAGAGCGATAGTGTTTTTAGTCAATATTTATCACGTTCAGTGGCAGTGACGACGATAAGGAGGCCGTCGATCCGAGGTGAACGGTCAAATCTGCACTTATACTGTTTGTGGCTAGGTTAACTTGCTAATGTCAAATGAAAGTTTGACGACCCACGTCAAAGATAACATTTAAAGTCGTATGGTGGTGATCCGTCAGATAAATTTGTTGGGATTCAGAGCAACATACCCGATAAAATGGAGGCGGCTTCGTCGACGTTGACTTTATTTTTGTCGGCGGATAATGTTGGCCTCTGCCACTGGGGGTTCGCTTCTCTTCTTCTGTTGACAACCAGGGCGCATTACCGCCACCTACTGGACTGGAGTGTAGGCTAGGCGATTCGGAAAGAAAAATAAACTACTTGATATTATTATTATTATTATTATTATTATTATTATTATTATTATTAGCAGTAGCAGTAGTAGTTGCTGTTGTAGTTGTGTTAGAGATAAGAGAAGTAGATTTTTTCTACCAAATCGCTTCAACCACACTCCAGTCCAGTAGGCGGCAGTAATGCAACTTGTTACTAATAAACCCAACCGAAGTAGAGGATGACGAGGCCGGAACCTTTGTGTGCTAATAATATTTGTTCCACCGACACATTTGGTGTTACTCACAAAATGTTGATATTTGCCTCTCAGTATAAGCTCCCGCAGCGTTTTAGTTATCACAGAGATTAGTCGATTAACTTATTATCGTTTCACTTTGTAAGATAAGTAACTCTTTTAAATGTCGGGGTAAGTTTTGCGACAGTTCGTGATGGGAGTCCACGGACTGTGGAGGCTGCTGGAGAGCACAGGCAAACCCATCAACCCCGAGACACTGGAGGGAAAGATCCTCGCTGTTGGTATCCTCCTCGTCCTCACCTGTTATTTAATGGCTTTAAATCAACAACACGAGAGCTACTGAAATGATTATTATAATTCTTTGAACCCTTTTTGGACTTTTCTATTGAAAAGTGGTTCAGTACTCGAAGCTTCATTCATTCATTGAGCACGTGGGTGACATCTGCTGGCACAGTGGTTGTATTACAGCCTTGCAAAAGTGACGCTGATACACTTGTGTGTGCACTTTTGAGTTTTGTTGTATTGTAGAAAATTACACAAATAAAGTCTAACTTAATTTTACATGTCTTCCTTACCTTTATAAAGTATCTTAAATTAGCTGTTGACTACCTAAATATTTTCCCCCAATAATTCATAACAATTTTGAAATGGATTTATAATTATTGACCTAAAATTATACACTGGACAGAACAAATATTTACAGGGTTCAATGGGGACACACACACATACATATATATATATATATATATATATATATATATATATATATATATGAAATATGTAGAAATGTATCTTTAAATATCCATAATTATCTATTAACCATTTAAAATACATGTCAGAAATCAAAATAGGAATGTCACATAGAAATATTATATATTTTAAAAGTATCATTGTCTTAATATTAGTAGGGCTGCAACTAACGGTTATTTTTACAATCCATTAATCTGTCGATTATTTTCTTGATTAATGGAGTACTCCATAAAATGTCAATAATAACCAAACCTGGAAATGATGTTTCTCAAATGTGCTGTTTTGTCCAAAAAGCTGAAAAATCAGAATTAAGTTACTGAAAAACACTCAAACCGATTAAGCATTATCAAAATAGTTGACGGTTAATTTAGTAAACGATTAATTTTTGATTAATCAAGTCTTCTTTGCGGTCCTAAATATTAGATGAAGTTTGATTAGTTTGTTGGGCTGATTAAAAGTTGGACCTCAACTAAGGATTATTATCATAAGTTATTTTTTGTTAATCAATGTGTTATTTAATCCCTAATATGCACACAACAATACTCAGGTTTTGAGTATTTCAGCCTCAAAGGAGCAAAGAAAGCAGAACGTGTGTACATTCAAGAGGCTAAAATCAGATAAGTTACTTTTGTTGGACTAAAATAAATCTCTCAAGCCAATTAATCAGGCATAGTTGTTGATGCGTTTAGTCATTATTAGTTGCAGCTAGAATGCAATTTACAACACTTTATTAGTTCACTACAACAAAACGTTTATTTGTCAGACTTGAGTTTCTTGATGACCTGTTTCAGGTACTTACTACTTAGTATATATATTATCCTTATTTAAAGGAAATACATAAATCAACTGCAGTGCAGACACAAAATTCGCTAAATGTTTGATTCGGACAATTTGTGGTTCATCTTTATTATTAAACTACTTCTTTTAATCAAATGTTGAAAAAATGGGTGCCATACATCAGCCACTGGCTGCCCTTATCACTAAATACAGTTGTGTTCATAAGTTTACATACCCTAGCTGTATTTGTCAGAATGATAATAATGCTCTAGACCAGCAGTTCTCAAACGTTTTATACCAAATACCACCTGAGAAAATATTGAGCTCTTGTGTAGTGTGTAGTGGTTAGCACTCTTGCCTTTGCAGCAAGAGGTCCGGGTTCTCCCCATGGTGCGTGGGTTCTCACCGGGTACTCCGGCTTCCTCCCACAGTCCAAAAACATGCAGATTTGGGGACTAGGTTAGGTTAATTGGACACTCTAAATTGCCCGTAGGTATGAATGTAAGAGTGAATGGTTGTCTGTCTCTGTGTGCCCCTCGCCCTATGTTAGCTGGAGATAGGCACCGGCACCCCCCGCGACCCCTAGTGGATAAAGCGGTAGAAAATGAGTGAGTGAGTGAACTCGTAGAATGAACAATGTAACAAAAACTTGACTTCAGTGGTTCTTATTTTGAAAGCCATGTTGAAAGGAAGTGGTGCTATGTATGATTAGGAAACTGTTGTGTTTACACTTCACTTGGCCTAAGTTGGAAAGAAATATTAATGATGAGCTTTTAAATGGAAAGTGCAATAATACTTATCAGCACAATGTAGGTTTCAAAATAAAAGTCCTTACAAATTAAAATTACGGGACCAAATTCCTAAAATCCCCTATTCCTCCTACATATAAAGAATTGAGCTGTGTAATGATGAATTAATTCATCTATCAAATTCATTCTTTAGAAAACATTTTTAAATATGTAAGACAAATGAAGAAACAGGTATTACATGTTAAATTATCTGTAAGCTGTAAGTTTGAAAGAATATTTATGAAGCAAATAACATTCAGTTATACTACTAAAACCAAAGATAACCAAATATTTATAGAACATGCTTAATGATAAAATTCTTAAATCCTGGGGTGTGTTTTCTAAAAACTCACATTTTAAAAAGTAAATGCATGAAAATAAAAGCAAGAATTCAACAGTTGAAAATATACACAGGGTGTAATGGAAAATCCCATATCTATGTTCATGTAGGATTACAAATTTATAAAATGTTAAATCTAGGTTCCAACATAAACTAAAAAACTAATTTTACATTTTGAGATAAAGATAATGAAACAATGAAAATATTCAAGACTTGAAAACCAATGTGAAGACCAATGTGCACTTACTAAGCCACCGTAGTTTAAACACAAAATCATATAAAACCATACAAAATAGAACTAATTAAAATTTAAATATAAGTTTTCTTTGTAACACACACTTTTCAAACAATGTGTGTGTTATACTAACTTATATTGAAAGGTCTGCATAATTATTAAAAATGCAAATGGAAAATAAAATCAAATGGTAGGCTGCCTCAGCTCATATTAAAGCTGGCTTCTCAACTGTGTGAGTTCGTTTGTGGAGTGTCAATCCATCTTTACGTGCAAAACTTTTCTCACAAATGTTGCAAACATGGGGCTTCTCACCCGTGTGAGTTCTTTTGTGGAGTGTCAATTTATATTTACGTGCAAAACTTTTCTTACAAATGTTGCAAACATAAGGCTTGTCACCAGTGTGAGTTCTCATATGGGCCGATAAATTACTTCGCTGTGTGAAACTTTTCTTACAGGTGTTGCAAACATAAGGCTTCTCACCAGTGTGAGTTCTCATATGGACCAATAAATTGCTACGATGTGTAAAACTTTTCTTACAGGTGTTGCAAATATGAGGCTTCTCACCAGTGTGACTTCTCATATGCTTCAATAAGTAATTGTTCCTTGTGAAACCTTTCTTACAGGTGTTGCAAACATGTGGCTTCTCACCAGTGTGAGTTCTCATATGGACCAATAAGTCATTACTCTGTGTGAAACCTTTCTTACAGGTGTTGCAAACATGGGGCTTCTCACCAGTGTGAGTTCTCATATGGACCGATAAATGACTGAGCTGTGTGAAGCTTTTCTTACAGGTGTTGCAAACATGAGGCTTCTCACCAGTGTGAATTCTCGTATGGACCAATAAGTCACTATTCTGTGTGAAACCTTTCTTACAGGTGTTGCAAACATGGGGCTTCTCACCAGTGTGAGTTCTCATATGCTTCAATAAACCACTTAGCTGTGTGAAACTTTTCCTACAGGTGTTGCAAACATGAGGCTTCTCACCTGTGTGAATTCTTTTGTGGCGTGTCAATCTATGTTTACTTGCAAAACCTTTCTTACAAATGTTGCAAACATGGGGCTTCTCACCAGTGTGAGTTCTCATATGGACCAATAAATTACTACGATATGTGTAACTTTTCTTACAGGTGTTGCAAATATGAGGCTTCTCACCAGTATGACTTTTCATATGCTTCAATAAGTAATTTTTTTGTGTGAAACCTTTCTTACAGGTGTTGCAAATATGTGGCTTCTCACCAGTGTGAGTTCTTAAATGGACCACCAAGGAACTTCGCTGTGTGAAACATTTCTTACAGGTGTTGCAAACATGAGGCTTCTCACAAGTGTGAGTTCTCATATGGATCAATAAACTACTTAGCTGTGTGAAACTTTTCTTACAGGTGTTGCAAACATGTGGCTTCTCATCAGTATGAATTCTCATATGCTTCAATAAACTACTTAGCTGTGTGAAACTTTTCTTACAGGTGTTGCAAACATGAGGCTTCTCACCAGTGTGAGTTCTCATATGGACCAATAAACTACTACGATGTCTAAAACCCTTCTTACAAATGTTGCAAATATGTGGCTTTTCACCAGTGTGAGTTCTCATATGGGCCAATAAACTAGTTAGATGTGTGAAACCTTTCTTACAGGTGTTGCACACATGAGGCTTCTCACCAGTGTGAATTCTCATATGGACCAATAAGTCACTATTCTGTGTGAAACCTTTCTTACACGTGATGCAAATATATGGCTTTTCACCAGTGTGAGTTCTCATATGGACCAATAAACTACTACGATGTCTAAAACCTTTCTGACAAATGTTGCAAATATGTGGCTTTTCACCTGTGTGAGTTCTCATATGGCCCACCAAGGAACTTGGCCGGGTAAAACTTTTATTACAGGTCTTGCAAATATGGGGCTTTTCGCCTGTGTGAGTTCTCATATGGACCAATAAGTCACTTTTCTGTGTGTAACCTTTCTTACAGGTGCTGCAGATGAAGGGCCTCTCACCTGTGTGAAATCTAATATGGACTTTTAAATGTGCAAGGCTTTGACATGCTTTCCCACATGAGCAGCACGAGTACGGCTTCTTACTCGTGTGAGTTCTGATGTGGGCTGCCAAACTACTTGTAGAATCAAAGTGTTTGCCACATGTTTTACAAGATTGTGGCCTCTCATTTGTGTGAATTGTCACCTGTGAGAGTTGGCAGTGAGTTGAGTCAGCTACAGGAGAGAGGATCTGGTGGTCACTGTCTGGTTCTGGTTCTGAGTGGTCACTTTCCTCATTTTTAGGTGTCGACATGAAGGTATCAGCCTGTTGCGTCAAAACAAACTGCTCTCCATCCTGACTCGTGCAGATTCTCTTACGTTCGTTAAATTCTGGTTCCTCTTGGTCCAGACTGGAATTCCTCTCCTGGTCACCGTGGAGGTTTTGGCCTGATAACAATTAACACACAGGTATAAATGGCTACTAAAGGTAACCATCCTCAGCTGTGATATATTTGCTTGTAATCAGTGTGCGTGTATAAAAAGTCAGTGAGTTTCTGGGCTCCTGACAGACCCCTGCATGTTGCATCCAGGGCTGTACTAAAGCTGCTGGACTCCGAACCATGGAGAAAGCAAAAGAATTATCAAACATTACTGGTATCTGCAGATTCCCAGACTCTTGTCTAACCAACTAACTTCTGCCCACAATGTGGTGGGGGGGGACTGTTGGGAACTAAAACCCAAACATTGACTCCTTTCCCCTGAACTACTGCACAGTCTGCCTGGATGTTGTCTGTTCCTCTTGCAAGAAGAATAAACTCACAAAGACAGCTGCTGCTTTTATGTCCTTATTTCTACAAACACCATGGTCTTATTAAGATTTTGCCACAACAAGTTGAACTGTATAAAACAGAAAAAGGATATAAAAATATATACAAGGAACTGAGTATGCTGATCAGCAATGTTCAAACTCTAAACATTTTAACTATAACTGCCAGAAAAATTGTTCAGGATGCAACAAAAAAAACCCACAAATAAAACCAGCTGACATAGAGGATTCTGAAAAAAAATAAAATAAAATGGTGCGGCTGTTTCAAGATGCACAATAAGGAGGAAAAATGGGCTGCATGTTTAGAATAAAGCCATTATTATGCCAATGCAACAAACAGCAGAGACAAGCCTCAAAACTTCTGGAACAAAGTTATTTGGAGTGATTGAACTTTAAGGTCACAACCATAAAGTTTCATTTGGAGAGGAGTCAACAAGGCCTATGAAGAAAAGTCCACCATTCCTACTGTGAAACATGGAGGTGGATCGTAGATGTTTTGGGGATGTGTGAGCTACAAAGGAACGGGGAACTTGGTCCAAATTGATGGCAAGAAGAATGCAGCATGTTATCAGAAAGTACTGGAGCAAAATTTACAAACTCCCTCATTTTCGATTTCCTAATTAAAGTTTGACCAACCACTAACCATAAGTGATAGAAAAGTTTTTGTATTATCATTTATATTCTGTGGGAAATGGCCAACAAATTAATAATAAATCACAAATCCTACCAGGGAATGTAAACTGTATATGTATCAACCCAGGCAAGTTCCTTGTCAGAATCTGACATGACACCCTGTGGCTCATGTTCGGTCTTGTCTCCGTTTACCTCAGATCTGAGTTGATTTCAATAAAGTCTTCAAACTTAAATAATCACTGACTTCATAGATTTCATCCCTGATCACCGAGCCTTGTTAAGTGAATTCTCCCCAACAAATATAAGTGACACACAATTCTTAGTACTTATTAAGATCATTCTGGTTGTACTGACCTATTAAACCTTGAAATATCCTCCCCAACCACCACCTCCTGTTTCCCACACTGATATCAGGTAACCATTTGTAACTTCCCACTTACACATTCTTGTAAAATCCTGCAGGATACCTGAAGTGTGAAAGAACAGACACAGAACATGCCAGGGGGCAACATGATTAAAGACCCTTTTGATTATCTCTGAGGGATGTTCCTCAGATCTCTGTGGGGTCCAGTCCTCAGGGAAAAATGGTTGCCTTACTCGAGTCTTTCAGCATTTTGACCGCTCGGGTGCTGATCGAACTCTTTTGCAAAGGAAAAATAAAATCTTGTTGGCCGACAAAAGTCTCTATTTCATTTCTCCACCAGCAGCAGTAGTAATTTTAGCAATGGTACATAACAGCAGTAGCATTGTTTGTGTTTCATATTAGTTTCCTGACTTTTCTTCTTGGTTTTTGCAGATGATAATTGTTGGGTTGAGACACATGGAGGAGTCCATCATCAGTTTCATATATAGGATGACCAGCAGCTCTATATCTCTTCTTTCATTACTTCTAATTCAGTGCTAGTCAGATAGACAGCGACATAAATGGGAGTTGGACTTGGGCTAATAAGAAATTACTAGCACAGGTTTTCATGTTTTCTTCTGCAAACTGTTCTTTATTCAAAAATAAAAGGCTGAAGCATTAAAATGCGCTTGTGTGTCAGTCTGTTATAAATGTGTGTCTATTGTTTGTGTGACATTCATACACAATTTAAAAAATAAATGATTCATGCATCAAAATAATAATAATGTACATACAAAAAAAAAGACATTTTTGCCCATCGCTGATGTAAAACAAATATAGTGTACATGTAAATTTCCTGGTTAATTTTCAAGTGAGACATTTACATTTGTTATAGCAGTTGAAACCACTAGATGGCGGGTTTAAACAATCCTTGTAGCTCAATTACTTTTTATTTAACTGTAGTTTCTGTCAGTAAAATTACCACTTTTGCAGAATAATGGTGAGTTTGGTCTGCTGCAGTATTTTGAACCATTAATTATTATTATCATTATTATTATTATTGATGCAGCCTCCTATGTTTCTGTGCTGCTCATATTCATATCATATGAATAACAAGTTCTGTATCGATGATTAAAATCTTTTCAGACACTTAAAGGGTTGTTTTTATCTTTTAAAATCAGACATCAAAACATTGAACCATCGCATATCAGGGAACAAGAGGGCAGATATTTCATGTGAAGGTATTTCCATGACACATTTTATACACAGTATTATAATTAAAGCAATGTTAGTTTATTCATGTAGAAATAGTATGTAATCATGGTGGACATAGTACATCTATTATGTGTTATAAAAAGTAAGGTTGTAAAATCATCAATTGACAATCAATCATCAACAACTGTTTCAGTCTTTTATACTAATTATTTATACTAATAAATATTGTTCCCAGGGATAAAATATTTTTCATTTTAGTTGTCACTGTGAAGTGTTGGGTTAATGTCTGATAGAACATGTGGTGTGAAGTTTTCCTTAAAATCAGTGCAGTTATAAATGACAGTATTCCTAACAGGAGCCCTGCCACCACTGGCCACCTTTTGCCCTATGTCAGCTGGGATTGGCTCAGCTCTGCCCACAACCATGAAGTGGAGGATAAAGCAGTAGAAAATGAGCTGCATTGTCTTGACTGTTCATGATCAGAGATTGTTGTCAAAATGTGTGGAAAACCCCATATTTATGTTCTTGTCGGATTGCAAATTTAGAAATGTTTAGATTAGGTCTGCATAATTATTAAAAAAATGCAAATGGAAAATAAAATCAAATGGTAGGCTGCCTCAGCTCATATTAAAGCTGGTTTCTCAACTGTGTGAGTTTGTTTGTGGAGTGTCAATCCATCTTTACGTGCAAAACCTCTTACAAATGTTGCAAACATGGGGCTTCTCACCAGTGTGAGTTTTCATATGGACCAATAAACTACTTAGCTGTGTGAAACTTTTCTTACAGGTGTTGCAAACATGAGGCTTCTCACCAGTGAATTCTCATATGCTTCAATAGGTAATTTTTCTGTGAGAAACCTTTCTTACAGGTGTTGCAAACATGTGCCTTCTCACCAGTGTGAGTTCTCATATGGCCCACCAAGGAACCTCGCTGTGAGAAACTTTTCTTACAGGTGTTGCAAACATAAGGCTTCTCACCAGTGTGAATTCTCATATGCTTCAATAAACTACTTCGCTGTGCGAAACTTTTCTTACAGGTGTTGCAAACATGTGGCTTCTCACCAGTGTGAGTTCTCATATGGACCACCAAGGAACCTCGCTGTGCGAAACTTTTCTTACAGGTGTTGCAAATATGTGGCTTCTCATTAGTGTGAGCTCTCATATGGACCAATAAACCACTATGATGTGCAAAACGTTTCTTACAGGTGTTGCAAACATGTGGCTTCTCACCAGTGTGAGTTCTCACATGGACCACCAAGGAACCTTGCCGGCTAAAACCTTTCTTACAGGTGTTGCAAACATGAGGCTTCTCACCAGTGTGAATTCTCATATGCTTCAATAAGTAATTTTTCAATGCAAAACTTTTCTTACAGATATTGCAAATATGTGGCTTCTCACCAGTGTGAGTTCTCATATGGACCAATAAATGACTACGATATCTATAACCTTTCTTACAGACGTTGCAAATATGTGGCTTCACAACTGTGTGAGTTCTCATATGGGCCAATAAACTAGTTAGATGTGTGAAACCTTTCTTACAGGTGTTGCAAACATGAGGCTTCTCACCAGTGTGAATTCTCATATGATTCAATAAACTATTTTGCTGTGTGAAGCTTTTATTACAGGTGTTGCAAACATGAGGCTTCTCACCAGTGTGAGTTCTCATATGGACCAATAAATTACTACCATGTGTAAAACCTTTCTTACAGGTGTTACAAATATGAGGCTTCTCACCAGTGTGAGTTCTCATATGCTTCCATAAGTAATTTTTCTGTGCGAAACCTTTCTTACAGGTGTTGCAAATATGTGGCTTTTCACCTGTGTGAGTTTTCATATGGTCCACCAAAGAACTTGGCCGGGTAAAACTTTTATTACAGGTCTTACAGATATGGGGCTTTTCACCTGTGTGAGTTCTCATATGGATCAATAAATTACTACGACGTCTAAAACCTTTCTTACAGATGTTGCAAACATGAGGCTTCTCACCAGTGTGAATTCTCATATGACTCAATAAACTACTTTGCTGTGTGAAGCTTTTATTACAGGTGCTGCAAACATGAGGCCTCTCACCAGTGTGAGTTCTCATATGGTCCAATAAACTACTACGATATGTGTAACTTTTCTTACAGATGTTGCAAATATATGGCTTTTCACCTGTGTGAGTTAACATATGGACCACCAAGGACCTTGGCCAGGTAAAACTTTTATTACAGGTGTTGCAAATATGGGGCTTTTCGCCTGTGTGAGTTCTCATATGGACTTTTAAATGTGCAAGGTCTTGACATGTTTTCCCACATGAGCAGCACAAGTACGGCTTCTTACTCATGTGAGTTGTGATGTGGGCTGCCAAACTACTTGTAGAATCAAAGTGTTTGCCACATGTTTCACAAGATTGTGGCCTCTCATTTGTGTGAATTGTCATCTGTGAGAGTTGGCAGTGAGTTGAGTCAGCTACAGGAGAGAGGAGCTGGTGGTCACTGTCTGGTTCTGGTTCTGACTGGTCACTTTCCTCATTTTTAGGAGTCAACATGAAGGTATCAGCCTGTTGCTTCAAAACAAACTTCTCTCCATCCTGACTTGTGCAGATTTTCTTACATTCTGGTTCCTCTTGGTCCAGTCTGGAATTCCTCTCCTGGTCACCGTGGAGGTTTTGGCCTGATAACAATTAACACACAGGTATAAATGGCTACTAAAGGTAACCATCCTCAGCTATGAGGTATTTGCTTGTAATCAGTGTGCATGTATAAAAAGTCAGTGAGTTTCTGGGCTCCTGACAGACCCCTGCATGTTGCATCCAGGGCTGTACTGAAGCTGCTGGACTCTGAACCATGGAGAAAGCAAAAGAATTATCAAACATTACTGGTATCTGCAGATTCCCAGACTCTTGTCTAACCAACTAACTGCTGGTGGTGGTGTGGGGGGGGGGCTGTTTGGAACTAAAACCCAAACATTGACTCCTTTCCCCTGAACTACTGCACAGTCTGCCTGGATGTTGTCTGTTCCTCTTGCAAGAAGAATAAACTCACAAAGACAGCTGCTGCTTTTATGTCCTTATTTCTACAAACACCATGGTCTTATTAAGATTTTGCCACAACAAATTGAACTGTATAAAACAGAAAAAGGATATAAAAATATATACAAGGAACTGAGTATGCTGATCAGCAATGTTCAAACTCTAAACATTTTAACTATAACTGCCAGAAAAATTGTTCAGAATGCAACAAAAAACCCACAAATAAAACCAGCTGACATAGAGGATTCTGAAAAAAAATAAAATAAAATGGTGCGGCTGTTTCAAGATGCACAATAAGGAGGAAAAATGGGCTGCATGTTTAGTCACTAGAATAAAGCCATTATTATGCCAATACAACAAACAGCAGAGACAAGCCTCAAAACTTCTGGAACAAAGTTATTTGGAGTGATTGAACTTTAAGGTCACAACCATAAAGTTTCATTTGGAGAGGAGTCAACAAGGCCTATGAAGAAAAGTCCACCATTCCTACTGTGAAACATGGAGGTGGATCGTAGATGTTTTGGGGATGTGTGAGCTACAAAGGAACGGGGAACTTGGTCCAAATTGATGGCAAGAAGAATGCAGCATGTTATCAGAAAGTACTGGAGCAAAATTTACAAACTCCCTCATTTTCGATTTCCTAATTAAAGTTTGACCAACCACTAACCATAAGTGATAGAAAAGTTTTTGTATTATCATTTATATTCTGTGGGAAATGGCCAACAAATTAATAATAAATCACAAATCCTACCAGGGAATGTAAACTGTATATGTATCAACCCAGGCAAGTTCCTTGTCAGAATCTGACATGACACCCTGTGGCTCATGTTCGGTCTTGTCTCCGTTTACCTCAGATCTGAGTTGATTTCAATAAAGTCTTCAAACTTAAATAATCACTGACTTCATAGATTTCATCCCTGATCACCGAGCCTTGTTAAGTGAATTCTCCCCAACAAATATAAGTGACACACAATTCTTAGTACTTATTAAGATCATTCTGGTTGTACTGACCTATCAGGAGGAGCTGGTGGTCACTGTCTGGATCTGGTTTCATGTGATCACTTTTTTCATTATCAGGAGTCAACATGAAGGTATCAGCCTCCTGCTTCAGTTCAAGCTGCTCCTGACTGGTGCAGATTTCCTCCTCTTCCACTTTAATCTGTACAGACTCTGGTTCCTCTTGGTCCAGATTGGAGTTCCTCTCCTGGTCACAGAGCTGATGCTCAGTGAGAACATTCTGCTGTGGAAGATCTGCAGACACAAAGATGGACACAGAGAAGAACAGTAATAAAACAAATTCAGATCTGAGTTGATTTCAATAAAGTCTTCCAACTTAATTCATCACTGACTCCATAGAGTCATTCTGATCACCAAGCCTTGTTAAGTGAATTCTCCCCAACAAATATAAGTGACACACACTTCTTAGTACTTAAGAAGTGTGTGTCATTCTGGTTGTACTGACCTATCCGGTGTAACTTTAATTGAGGATTCCAAAGGATCTCCATCAGTCTGCGCTGACAGTCCTTCTCTTCTTTGCACTCAACGAAGGTAATTTCTACATGTTTGTTTCCTGTCTGATCTTGACTCTCAGTTACAGGAGAGAGGAGCTGATGGTCACTGTCTGGTTCTGGTTTCATGTGATCACTTTTTTCATTATCAGGAGTCAACATGAAGGTATCAGCCTCCTGCTTCAGTTCAAGCTGCTCCTGACTGGTGCAGATTTCCTCCTCTTCCTCTTTAATCTGGTCACAGAGCTGATGCTCAGTGAGAACATTCTGCTGTGGAAGATCTGCAGACACAAAGATGGACACAGAGGACAGTAATAAAAAAAACAGATCTCAGTTGATTTCAATAAAGTCTTCCAACTTAATTCATCACTGACTATATAGATTTCATCCCTGATCACCGAGCCTTGTTAAGTGAATTCTCCCCAACAAATATAAGTGACACACAATTCTTAGTACTTATTAAGATCATTCTGATTGTACTGACCTATCCGGTGTAACTTTAATTGAGGATTCCAAAGGATCTTCATTAGTCTGCGCTGACAGTCCTTCTCTTCTTTGCACTCAACGACGGTAATTTCTACATGTTTGTTTCCTGTCTGATCTTGACTCTCAGTTACAGGAGAGAGGAGCTGGTGGTCACCGTCTGGTTCTGGTTTCATGCGATTACTTTTTTCATTATCAGGAGTCAACATGAATGTATCAGCCTCCTGCTTCAGTTCAAGCTGCTCCTGGCTGGTGCAGATTTCCTCCTCTTCCTCTTTAATCTGGTCACAGAGCTGATGCTCAGTGAGAACATTCTGCTGTGGAAGATCTGCAGACACAAAGATGGACACAGAGAAGGACAGTAATAAAAAATTCAGATCTGAGTTGATTTCAATAAAGTCTTCCAACTTAACTCATCACCGACTCCATAGACTTGAATTTCCTCCAGGATGAATAAAGTATATATCAAACTATCTATCTTCATCCCTGATCACCAAGCCTTAAGTGAATTCTCCCCAACAAATATAAGTGACACACACCTTTTAGTACTTATTAAGATCATTCTGGTTGTACTGACCTATCCGGTGTAACTTTAATTGAGGATTCCAAAGGATCTCCATCAGTCTGCGCTGACAGTCCTTCTCTTCTTTGCACTCAACGAAGGTAATTTCTACATGTTTGTTTCCTGTCTGATCTTGACTCTCAGTTACAGGAGAGAGGAGCTGATGGTCACTGTCTGGTTCTGGTTTCATGTGATCACTTTTTTCATTATCAGGAGTCAACATGAAGGTATCAGCCTCCTGCTTCAGTTCAAGCTGCTCCTGCTCCTGAATGGTGCAGATTTCCTCCTCTTCCTCTTTAATCTGTAGAGACCCTGGTTCCTCTTGGTCCAGACTGGAGTTCCTCTCCTGGTCACAGAGCTGATGCTCAGTGAGAACATTCTGCTGTGGAAGATCTGTAGTCACAAAGATGGACACAGATGAGTACATTAATAAAAAAATCAATACATACAGCTTCATGTATTAATCAAGGTTAAACCAAATTCACACACAACCCAGTTTTTTTGTATCATAATGTGATTTTTGCAGTTATGCAAGTTGCAGCTAAACAACCATGACTGAAACGTTCAGCAGTTGCTCGTCAAAATATTCAGAGAGAACTCAACCAATCAGAGGTCAGGATAAAAAAATGGAACATCAAAAAATGTGACACGGATCACAGATAGGACTATTACAATAAAAGCTCAGTGGCTGACTTGCAGACATGAATCTATACTAAATTAAACCGAGTTTAAGCTGTTATTCCTTCACTTCTCCTGTGTGTTTTGTCCTGCTGAGACAGACAGTTTTTACATCTGTCTCACTCTCTACTCATGTAATTAAAGTCTTGCTCCTTTGTTTCCCCTGTTGTACTATATGACCCAAATTTAATCTTTAATCCCCAATGTAACAGTAAGGTTACAGTGGGTTAGAAATGAGTTGCAGAGGCGACCTGTCAGAACAGATCAGAGAGAAATTCACCAGCAACTGCAAACCACTCTTCCAAGGGCACTTTATCTACAAAAAATTGGAAAAATCAAGGAAAATGTTTTCTTGAGTCTGGTTGTTGAGATGAAGCACCCACACCAGGTGTACTTAAATCTATTTCATGGAGGGAAAGACAGAAGGAGTGGAAACATAAAACTCTTAGCCTACAACTGATGATGAAAGAAAAAACTGACAGGCATATTCAGGTGACTTGGGAAGGCATGGTGAAGGACTCCCCTTATGAGCATTTCACTAAGAAGTTTTCCAACATTTCAAAGAAAAAATGTCAATGTAATGTTTGACCTGTTATGTTATATTTTCAAAAGTAGAGAACCTTAATTATGTTCTTTTTAGAATTTCACACAGGACAACAGGACTCGGGGAGTGATGGAAAAAAGTCAGTGGGATTTGAAAAAGATACGCTTCAAAGGAAAAAGGATGACCAGGCTAGATGATTTCATAAACATCTACAAACATACCCACATTGCCCTTTTGAGAGAATTCCAAGACACAGAGTGAATCAGGAAAAGAATGGTAAGACACTCAGCAAGTTTCATATTCATACAGATTGTCCAGTGCGAACTCAGTTCTATAGTCATTATTTTTCTTGTCAATCTTGCAAAATACACTGGGGAAAAAAGGCAAACATGGGTAACTTTAATTAAATATGAATCAAATAACTGGAATGCAAATTAAATATTTTTGATAGGAACACCGGATCCTAATGGAGAAGTGGAGTAAATAAAGCAGAATAGGCGTTTATTAAAAAACCCTTTCTTTTCAAAAACACAACATTGGTAATATAAAGCACTAGCAAAATAGACACCCGCAAATAACTGTTTGCAAACACATTTCAAACTTCTGGTTGTTGTTGACACCAGGTAACTTCAAACACAGTAGCATCTAGCCACATTTTAGCTGACCAGCAAACAGCAACAGTTTCACCAAAGGATGGAGAGGAACAGAAAGAGGCTACTCAGCATCCAAGGTACATTTGATTTATTTTTAAATATGCAATAGCATACAGTACAAAATACTGACCAATCTAAATAGATTTGTATGTGGTGTTTTTTTGTCCCAGAAAAAAAGAAACAACTAAGAAAGTTCCATGGACCACAATGGAAAAGAATTACACCAAATGCAGTCATCACAGCTAAAAAGCTTGTGAAAGAAGTCATCTTACATCAGGAACAAACAATGAGCATCCTGCATCCCAGAACATGGCTCAACAGTGATGAAGTGGATGCAACTTGTTTTTATAGCTGAGAAATTTCCACACATAGATGTAATTGTGTTCTTTTTAGAATTTCACACAGGACAACAGGACTCGGGGAGTGATGGAAAAAAGTCAGTGGGATTTGAAAAAGATACACTTCAAAGGAAAAAGGATGACCAGGCTAGATGATTTCATAAACATCTACAAACATACCCACATTGTCCTTTTGAGAGAATTCCAAGACACAGAGCGAATCAGGAAAAGAATGGTAAGACACTCAGCAAGTTTCATATTCATACAGATTGTCCAATGCGAACTGAGTTCTATAGTCATTATTTTTCTTGTCAATCTTGCAAAATACACTGGGGAAAAAAGACGTACATGGGTAACTTTAATTAAATATGAATCAAATAACTGGAATGCAAATAAAATATTTTTGATAGGAACACCGGATCCTAATGGAGAAGTGGAGCCAACGTAAATAAAGCAGAATAGGCGTTTATGTGACCTCTATTAAAAAACCCTTTCTTTTCAAAAACACAACATTGGTAATATAAAGCACTAGCAAAATAGACACCCGCAAATAACTGTTTGCAAACACATTTCAAACTTCTGGTTGTTGTTGACACCAGGTAACTTCAAACACAGTAGCATCTAGCCACATTTTAGCTGACCAGCAAACAGCAACAGTTTCACCAAAGGATGGAGAGGAACAGAAAGAGGCTACTCAGCATCCAAGGTACATTTGATTTATTTTTAAATATGCAATAGCATACAATACAAAGTACTAACCAATCTAAATAGATTTGTATGTGGTGTTTTTTTGTCCCAGAAAAAAAGAAACAACTAAGAAAGTTCCATGGACCACAATGGAAAAGAATTACACCAAATGCAGTCATCACAGCTAAAAAGCTTGTGAAAGAAGTCATCTTACATCAGGAACAAACAATGAGCATCCTGCACCCCAGAACATGGCTCAACAGTGATGAAGTGGATGCAACTTGTTTTTATAGCTGAGAAATTTCCACACATAGATGGATTTCAATCATGCCTACCTTATGGGGCTCTCAGCCAGGGGGGTGTGGTTGGAACACCAGAGAAACCATTTATGCAAGTACTTAATGTTAACAACAACCACTGGGTCACAGCAAGTAGCATTGAAGTGAAAACGGAAAATAATCATTGTTGATAAAGTGGTAGAAGATGATCCAGAAGGTAGTGATGTGCGGATCAATACTGAAATATTGATACTTCCGATACCAGATCTGCATGCTGTAAAATCGATTCTCAAATGAAAATATCAATACTTTTGATACTTCAGTTATTTGTGGTGATGTACACCATTAACAGGAATACAGTGAAAAGTAACTAAACTATTGAGATCTTGTCTAAATGACATGCTGGTAGGATCTACTTTTTCTTCTGTCTGGGTAAGTGCCTAGTGCGGAGCGCACTAAGCACAGTGGCACACTGCTGTGCTCGCCATCTCTCACTCAGTCTGTGTGTAATTCAATGGCGGAGCACAAGAGAAGTCATGTGTGGAGCTATTTTACACAAACAGCCAGGATGCCATTTGCGACATCTGTGGGAAAGCCGTGAGGAGTTGTGGCAACACAACCAACCTTGTGAAACATTTACGAACAAGCCACAAAACTGAATATGACACATATGTGCAAAGGCGGACAGAAGAAGAGCAGCCGCAGATTATGTCATGCAGGGCAAGGCAGATGTCTCTGGCGGAGTCCTTCGGCACAGGCAGGCAATACCCAGGTACAGGGAGAGAAAATGCGGAGCTTTAAGCGCCGCTAAGCACTGTTGCTGTTAGAGTTGATTAAATTAATAAATATGGTTATGAGATAAGTAACGAAAATGAATACATGCTTTAACAAATAGCTGCATGAGTTCAGCTTGGAGTAGGCTAATAGCCCAATATGTGTATCACTGAGATAATCTCACATATAAAGCCTAGATTTATTCAGGTAAGGTTTTCTAAAATATTGATCATTTAAAGTGGATTACATAGACTAGGTGTCATTAAATTATACTAAGCAATTGTGATAAAACAGCCATGGTGTTTAGAAACACCATGGCTATATATGGCTAAATATATCCTACTGGAAAAATAACATAATATATTTACAATCAGTCTAATTTGCTTTAACTGTTAAATGAATATTTTAAAATGTTGGTATGGAAAAACTTGTGCAAATATTGTGGCATCCATTTCATTAAATATTTGATTTTGAGTTGTGATCTTTTTTAGTGTTTGAAACACCCTTTTCAAACAGTCTGATTTTTCTGTTGTTGTAATAGCTCGGCTATATTGTGAATGAGGCCGCTACCTCAGGTGCTTCTGAGTTTATAATAAATATCTACATAAGGGACTCTGATGTCTTGTATTGTTAAGCTATGATTTGAAATACACTACTTTTTTAGATTTACCAGACACATAAGATGTATTTGCCTGAATTTTACTCAGTATCGGATCGTAAAGAAAATCGGTGGTATCGAACATCACGACCCGAAGGCCCTGAACGCACCGGGACGTCGCTTACCAAAATAAGTGCCACGCGCACATATTCTTAAAGCGTAGATGGCGTGACCACGTCTTTCGGAAACGCAGATGCTAACTACATCAATAGCGGTACGAATTAATATTTTTGTTTCTTTGATTTAAAACATTATACTTACATTTAAAAACGAATTCGCTCCGCAGCGAGACACGTTCCTCCGCCATCTTGCTTGTATTAGAAAGGATTTTCCACCGGCGCGCAAAGAATCCTGGGATATGGTCGGCCGCAAAGGATCCACCAGAACTATCCTTCCCAGCCAAGCTAACGTCGACATACGAAGGAGTCGACATAGACCGGTCGAAATGGACCAGCCTACGTCGCTGCGCTGTGACGCATTTTGATTTTATCCGGCCGGCGAATCCACACTCCGTAGGATGCAGTACCTTAAATGGGACAGGGCTAAGTTTACTTTGTCGGCGGATACAGTTGGCCTCTGCCACTGGGGTTTCGGTTCGCTTCTCTTCTTCTTCTTCTTCTTCTGTTGATAACAAGGTCGCATTACCGCCACCTACTGGACTGGAGTGTAGGTTAGGCGATTCGGAAAGAAAAATAAACTTCTTGATATTATTATTATTATTATTATTAGTAGTAGTAGTAGTAGTAGTAGTAGTAGTAGTAGTAGTAGTAGTAGTAGTAGTAGTAGCAGCAGCAGTAGTAGTTGCTGTTGTAGTTGTTTTAGAGATTAGAGAGGTAGATTTTTCCGACCAAATCGCTTCAACCACACTCCAGTCCAGTAGGCGGCAGTAATGCATCCTGTTACTAATAAACCCAACCGAAGTAGAGGATTACGAGGCCGGAACCTTTGTGTGGTAATAATATTTGTTCCACCGACACATTTGGTGTTACTCACAAACTGTTGATATTTGCCTCTCATTATAAGCTCCCGCAGCGTAGTAGTCTACACAGAGATTAGTCGATTAACTTATTATCGTTTCACTTTGTAAGATAAGTAACTCTTTTAAATGTTGGGGTAAGTTTTGCGACAGTTCGTGATGGGAGTCCACGGACTGTGGAGGTGCTGGAGAGCACAGGCAGAGAGACAGAGGAGGATGTGATGTTTCATTGCTGGGACAGCCGATAAAGTTTCCATTCTGTATGGAAGTTAAAAAAAAAAAAAAAAAAAATTAAAAATGATTTCTAGAAGAGACAGGTAACCAGTGTAGTGATCTGTTTTGGCTATAAATTGTTATATTGATTGTGACAAAAGAACATTTGTGCATAATATGTGCATGCTATTTAAAACATATACACATAAATCGTAACTAAAACAAAGTTGGTAAAATTATGCAAACTCTTTTGGGGGACCCCAAAAAAATCTGTGGGTCCTGACCCAGTGTTTGAGAATCACAACCTGCTCAAAATCAAAACTTTGAACGTGACATGGTTGCTGCTCTGAGTTTTGCAGAAACTGCTGATCTATTGGGAATTTTTAGGCAGAACAAAATTTCAAGTTTATGACAAATATTCTTAAGAAAGTATTTGAGTCTCGTTGAATGTGTTTGAACTTTTGATCCAAGTGGCTTAATTTCCGCTTCACTTCTGACTGACTGATGGGAAAAGTCGGGGGACAGTAGAAATGACTAAACCAAAAAAACCATGTCATTAGATTTATTTATATATTTGCACGCTAATGATATTCTGCCTGAAAATATATTTTTTTTTAAACAACCTCTCATGTACTCATTTAATCATTTTATTTCTATTGCACCACATTTTTTTTAAATAAAAAAGGGCTTCAGTAATACTGACAGACAGACATGCCTGTTTCGTTGCAGAACTTATTTGTTTCCTACTTCACACACTGGTGATGTTAATATATAGAATAAAATTGCTGTCAATATTTAACAGTCATGGAGTGTATCACTGTACTGCATAAGAAAGAATAGAAGTGTCTGACTTTTGATTTGCAGACATTCATCCTCCGTGATTGCCATTATTAGTACTTAAATTCCCATACCAAACTGTGATACAGTTAGTTAAGATGCTCTCAATCGCACAGCGATAGAAGTTACCCAGGATGTCAGCGGACAGGTGGTTCTTCTTCAGTGTCCTCAGGAAGAAAAGTCGCTGATGGGCCTTCTTAACAAGGCTGGAGGTGTTGATTACCCATGACAGGATCCCCAGGAACTTGAAGCTGGAGACACGTTCAACAGCCATACTGTCGATGTAGATGGGTTCCTGTGCGTCTCTCTTCTCCTTCCTGAAGTCCACAATGAGCTCCTTGGTTTTGCCTGTGTTGAGGAGCAGGTTATTGTCAGCACACCAGGCAGTTAAGTGCTGAACCTCTGCCCTCTAGTCTGACTCATCGTTGTTTCTGATGAGTCCAATCACGGTGATGTCATCTGCAAACGTGACGACGGAGTTAGATCCATACATGGGCCTGCAGTCATGGGTGAAGAGGGAGTAGAGGCACAGACTCAGCACACAGCCCTGTGGCACACCAGTGTTGAGAGCAATGGTGGTTGATTGATTGATTGATTGATTGATACTTTATTAATCCCAAGCTGGGAAATTGAAATATCACATCCATATACCACATAACATAAAATCAATTAGTCCACAATTATTACAAGTTCAACATAATAATGGCACACGTCAGAATTATACATACAGCACATAAACATTTGACTGTGTATGCACCCTAAAATTTTGAACAGTCCGTCATCCAAATAGAGGCATAATGGATATGTAGCATCGCAGTGTAGGCCGCGCCGCCGGGCCTGCTTGGAACAGTAGGGAGGGAGGGTTGTGGCCAGACTTAACATACTGGGGTCTGTTGGTCGGAAAGTCCATGATCCAGTTGCAGAGAGGGGCACTGATTCCAAGATTCCCAAGTTTAGTGATTAACTTGGAAGGAACAACAGTGTTAAATGCTGAACTAAAATCAACAAACAGCATTCTTGCGTATGTGTTCTTGTTGTCCAGATGTGAGAGCACACAGTGCAGCACTGTGGATACAGCATCCTCTGTACTCCTATTGCTGCGGTAGGCAAATTGCTGAGGGTCTAGTGAGGGGGGCAGGCAGTTCTTGAGGTGTGCCAGGACCAACCACCCAAAGCACTTCATAACAATGGATGTGAGTGCTACAGGGCGGTAGTCATTCAAGCATGTTGGAGAGGAGTGTTTTGGCAGTGGCACTATGGAGGTGGTCTTGAAGCACGCTGGTACTGCTGCATGGGGTCAGTGACAGGTTGAAGATGTCAGTAAAGACCCCAGCCAGCTGCTCAGCACATGCTCTGAGTACACGTCCAGGAATGCCGTCAGGTCCAGCAGCCTTACGTTGGTTGATTTGGCTCAGTATGAACGGCTGTGGGTGTGAGTGTAAGGATCTGGTGATCAGCAGAGTGTTCAGTTTTAGTGCAGTGGCCTTTTCCAAGTTGTCCTAATCGAAACGGGCGTAGAAGTCATTTAGCTCGTCGAGGAAGGACACATTCATGACTGTGGGGGTGGATTTGCTGGACATATTATCAGTGATGGCCTAAATGCCCTGCCATATGCGTTGGAGGTTGGAGTTGGCAAAGTGTTCCTCCACTTTCAGCTTGTGTTTGTGCTTGGCCTTCTTGATGCCCCTCTTCAGATTGGCCCTGGACAGCACAGGAAATTATGCTGTGGAATATGAGCTTAAGGTTTAACTGAATGTCCGTGTCTTGTTATGTATGTAATCAAGTGGCTCAGACGTGCATGCAAGCCTTAATAGGTCATGTCTGTCTGACCTGTGAGGATGCAGAAGTGAAAAATTACAGAATGTGCGAATAAGGAACTTTGATGTGCATACGTGCTAACACCCACACCAACATTTGGTGTTGATCACATAATTCTAGTTGCAGTTCATCTGCCGGACAGAGCCTGTCTTCATTCCCTGGAAGCGTGACTGCATCAAGAGGATGTATATATGGGGTTGTGCATGGAGCACTTGGGCATCTGACCCCCCAGACTGGAACTATTTTCACATATTTCCTGTTCCATACAATCCCTATACTTTCTCCAAATTAATAGCCACAACAACTTTTGATAATGCTGATCGTATGGTGATGTGGGCCGACTTTACAAAACCAGGTCTGTACTGTTGACATGTAAGAACTGTGGAAACATCAGCTCAGCGCTTCTCAGGCCTGTTTCCTAAACTATTTCACTCCACAACAGTTTGTAATTATTCCAGTAAACTCTTTCTGTCACATCTCAAACTTCCCCGTAGGTCAACACATTTTTTTCGTACATCACACACTGGTGACATGTTATTGTATAGAATAAAATGATTGTTAATAATTTACAGTCATGGAGTGTACAGTTGCAAAAAAACGTATGTAAACCTTTAGATTAGATTAGATTAGATTAGATTAAACTTTATTGATCCTTCAGACAGTGCCTCCAGGAAATTAAAGTTCTAGCAGCAGCAGTACAGTACAGATAATCAACACCTCCAATCTCGTCTCCTTTATTGGACTCCAGGTCGGCTGACTCCTGACTACTTACATTGTGTTCAATAAAAACATGAAAACATATAATTGTTTGTTAGGTATAAGTTTAAGAAGACTGTGTTTGTCTATTATTGTGACTGAGATGAAGATCAGATCACATTTTATGACCAATTTATGCAGAAATCCAGGTAATTCCAAAGAGAATCCACATATTTTTTGCAGCTGTATACCCATCACTGATGTAAAACAAATATACTACTGACCTATGTAAAGAATATCAACAACTGTACTTACAGTATGTCTGTAAAAAGGATGAACTGTGTGATTGTCTCGTCTTAATGTCATCAAACTGCAACAAAACCTTCAACATTTCCTGGTTCATTTTCAAGTGAGACATTTACATTTGTCATAGCAGTTGAAACCACTAGATGGCGTGTTTAAACAATGCTTCAACCTGGAGCTCAATTACTTTTTTATTTAGCTGTAGTTTCTGTCAGTAAAACAGTTCAAGTATTTGTGTGTCTTTAATGTGGGATGAACGTCAGACATGATGATGACACTAAAGAAATTCCTTTAGTTCAAAGGGAAATAATTCAAAGTAATAAAGGATCTTCAGTGAGGTATACCAACACACAAACTTAAGTTATCGCTCGTTATCTTGAGCTCAACTACAGAACAAAACTGCTCAGAGATAATCCTGAAGATTACCCATAAATTACCACTTTGACAGAATAATGGTGAGTTTGGTTTATTTGCTGCAGTACTTCAAATTTTGAATGGTGATTTTTATTATTATTATCATTTTCATTATTATTACTGTTATTATACGGAGCGCCGAAGGGGATAGAACAAAAAACTGTTTCTCATTTCCCTTTCTCATGACACACAATCATATTCTTACTGGAGCACAGGAGACCTCGCAGTGCAGCCTGCTACGTTTCATTACAGGAGCTTGTTCATTTGTATTTTATTCCTGGCCTCTGGCTCACACATTGTTCTCGTGTCTCTTTCTATATTAATAAAACTTAAAAAAAAAAAGTTGGAAGGTAACATTTGAAGTCGGTCATCAAAGTTAGACAGCTTCTGGAGTTAAGGTTTCATTTAGACTTACCACCCTAACCTTAACTATCACAACTAAATGCCTATCCCTAAACCTAAAGTCATTCCAATTCTAATCTAGCTTGTTGGGGAACCATTCTATTATTTACCTTTACATAATCCTAAAACTAGATTTTAATATCCAAAAAGCCCTTTACAGTTGTGAGGGCCAGAAAAATGTCCTCACTCCCTATGGTTAATACAAAATGTATTGGTTCTCATAAAGATAAAGATGCAGCGCAGCAAGCAGGGTGACACCTGGGGTGGCCAATCAGATTTTACCCTGGCCACCCCCTAGACACGCCCATGAAAGGAAGGACAGCATCTGTATTTAAGCTGGTGCTTTCATTTAGACTTACCAGTTGCACATTTCTATCTTTGGTTTCCAGTTTATATCATCATCATCATCATCATCACCATGAAGATTCTGACTGTGTCTGCACTCGTTTGTGCCGTGATGACTCTGACTACAGCTGCTGGTGAGTATAACATACATACATATGTGACCCAAAAGGACAAGGAACAGACAATAATCTGAGACAATAACTGCTTTTTGATACTTTTCCAGTTGTTCCAGCAATAATGGACGAAAATGATCAGACAGGTCAGTTTATTTTGAACTCATCTCACTGCAGGTGTTTGCTTGCACAACACAGAATACAACACAAAACTAAGTGTTATATTACAAGATGTTATCTAAATAACATGTGGTACTACTGTATTATGTTATTAATACAATAAAAACAATGAACTCTCTTCAGCAAATCGTCTGACTGAGAGGTCATCGACTTGTTATGAGTGTTGGACTCTGTTCAATGGTCGCTTTTTCCGCTACGTTTCAAAACGCATGACCTGGGCTAAAGCTGAGGTAACCATGGTAAGTTAGAAAGAAATATTAATGGTGAGCTTTTAAATGGAAAGTGCAATAATACTAATCAGCTCAACGTAGGTTTCAAAATAAAAGTCCTTACAAATTAAAACTACGGGACCAAATTCCTAAAATCCCCTATTCCTCCTACGTATAAAGAATTGCACTGTATAATGCTGAATTAACTTATCTATCGAATTCATACATTAGAAAACATTTTAAATGTGTAAGACAAATGAAGAAAATTATCTGTAAGCTTTAAAGCTTTAAAGAACATTCATGAAGAAAATAATCAGTTTCACTACTGAAACCAAAGATAACAAAATATTTATATAACATGCTTAATGATGAAGTTCTTAAATCCTTGTCATTCATTGTGTGTTCGGTGTACGTGGGGCATGTTGTCTAAAACCATTTTTTTAAATCCAGGAAATATTACATTTTAAAAAGAAAATGCATGAAAATAAAAGCAAGAATTCAACAGGTCAAAATATACACAGAAAATCCCATATCTAACTATGTTCTTGTTGGATTACAAATTTATAAAATGTTAAATCTAAGTTCCAACATAAAATATTCAAGACTTGAAAATACACTTTTAGACCAACGTGCATTTACTAAGCCACTGTAGTTTAAACACAAAACCATACAAAATAGAACAAATTAAAATTTAAATGTAAGTTCTCTTTGTAACACACGTTTTTCAAACAATGTGTGTGTTATACTAACTTATAATTGAAAGGTCTGCATAATTATTAAAAATGCAAATGGAAAATAAAATCAAATGGTAGGATGCCTCAGCTCATAACTGGCTTCTCAACTGTGTGAGTTCTTTTATGGAGTGTCAATCCATCTTTACGTGCAAAACTTTTCTCACAAATGTTGCAAACATGTGGCTTCTCACCAGTGTGAGTTCTCATATGGACCGATAAACTACTTTTCTGTGTGAAACCTTTCTTACAGGTGTTGCAAACATAAGGTTTTTCACCAGTGTGAGTTCTCATATGGACCAATAAACTACCTAACTGTGTGAAACCTTTCTTACAGGTGTTGCAAACATGAGGCTTCTCGCCAGTGTGAGTTCTCATATGGACCAATAAACTACTTAGTTGTGTAAAACTTTTCTTACAAGTGTTGCAAATATGGGGCTTCTCACCAGTGTGAGTTCTCATATGCTTCAATAAACCATTTCTCTGTGTGAAACCTTTTTTACAGGTGTTGCAAATATGTGGCTTCTCACCAGTGTGGGTTCTTATATGGACCACCAAGGAACCTTGCCGGGTAAAACTTTTCTTACAGGTGTTGCAAACATAAGGCTTCTCACCAGTGTGAGTTTTCATATGGACCAATAAACTATTTAGCTGTGTGAAACTTTTCTTACAGGTGTTGCAAACATGGGGCTTCTCACCAGTGTGAGTTCTCATATGGACCACTAAATGACTATGATTTGTAAAACTTTTATTACAGGTGTTGCAAATATATGGCTTTTCACCTGTGTGAGTTCTCACATGGACCAATAAACTATTTAGATGTATAAAACTTTTCTTACAGGTGTTGCAAACATGAGGCTTCTCACCAGTGTGAATTCTCATATGGACCAATAAGTCACTTTTCTGTGTGTAACCTTTCTTACAGGTGTTGCAAACATGAGGCTTTTCACCAGTGTGAGTTCTCATATGGACCGATAAATGGCTTAACTGTGTGAAACTTTTCTTACAGGTTTTGCAAATATATGGCTTTTCACCAGTGTGAGTTCTCATATGGTTCACCAAGGACCCTGGCCGGGTAAAACTTTTCTTACAGGTGTTGCAGATGAAGGGCCTCTCACCTGTGTGAGTTCTCATATGGACCACCAAGGAACCTTGCCGGGTAAAACCTTTCTTACAGGTGTTGCAAACATGAGGCTTCTCACCTGTGTGAGTTCTCATATGGATTTTTAACTGTGCAAGGCTTTGACATGTTTTCCCACACGAGCAGCATGAGTACGGCTTCTTACTCGTGTGAGTTCTGATGTGGGCTGCCAAACTACTTGTAGAATCAAAGTGTTTGCCACATGTTTCACAAGATTGCGGCTTCTCATTTGTGTGAATTGTCATCTGTGAGAGTTGGCAGTGAGTTGAGTCAGCTACAGGAGAGAGGAGCTGGTGGTCACTGTCTGGTTCAGGCTCTGAGTGTTCACTTTCCTCATTTTTAGGAGTCAACATGAAGGTATCAGCCTGTTGCTTCAAAACAAACTGCTCTCCATCCTGACGTGTGCAGATTTTCTTACATTCTGGTTCCTCTTGGTCCAGTCTGGAATTCTTCTCCTGGTTACAGAGCTGCTGGTCAGTCAGAACCTCCTTCTCATTACATACACGTTGCTGTGGAAGATCTGCAGACAAAAAGAATCAAATCCAACTGTGATTAAGACAATCAACAATATGATTTGGACAGCTGATGGTCAAGTTATAACACTGACTGCAAATATGACACTATTTGTAGGATTACTTTAGTTGGCTTTAACGCTCAGGTCCAGATTGGACTAAATTTGGACTAAATTTGGAGTACTAAGTACTAAACACACACTTCTTAGTACTTATTAAGTTCATTCTGGTTGTACTGACCTATGAGGAGGAGCTGGTGGTCACTGTCTGGTTCTGATTTCATGTGATCACTTTCTTCATTATCAGGAGTCAACATGAAGGTATCAGCCTCCTGCTTCAGTTCAAGCTGCTCCTGACTGGTGCAGATTTCCTCCTCTTCCACTTTAATCTGTACAGACTCTGGTTCCTCTTGGTCCAGATTGGAGTTCCTCTCCTGGTCACAGAGCTGATGCTCAGTGAGAACATTCTGCTGTGGAAGATCTGCAGACACAAAGATGGACACAGAGGACAGTAATAAAAAAATGTAGATCTGAGTTGATTTCAATAAAGTCTTCCAACTTAACTCATCACTGACTCCATAGACTTGAATTTCCTCTGGGATAAATAAAGTATCTAACTATCTATCTTCATCCCTGATCACCAAGCCTTGTTAAGCGAATTCTCCCAAACAAATATGTAACACACACTTCTTAGTACTTATTAAGATCATTCTGGTTGTACTGACCTATGAGGAGGTGCTGGTGGTCACTGTCTGGTTCTGATTTCATGTGATCACTTTCTTCATTATCAGGAGTCAACATGAAGGTGTCAGCCTCCTGCTTCAGTTCAAGCTGCTCCTGACTGGTGTAGATTTCCTCCTCTTCCACTTTAATCTGTACAGACTCTGGTTCCTCTTGGTCCAGACTGGAGTTCCTCTCCTGGTCACAGAGCTGCTGCTCAGTGAGAACATTCTGCTGTGGAAGATCTGCAGACACAAAGATGGACACAGAGGACAGTAATAAAAAAATGTAGATCTGAGTTGATTTCAATAAAGTCTTCCAACTTAACTCATCACTGACTCCATAGACTTGAATTTCCTCTGGGATAAATAAAGTATCTAACTATCTATCTTCATCCCTGATCACCAAGCCTTGTTAAGCGAATTCTCCCAAACAAATATGTAACACACACTTCTTAGTACTTATTAAGATCATTCTGGTTGTACTGACCTATGAGGAGGTGCTGGTGGTCACTGTCTGGTTCTGATTTCATGTGATCACTTTCTTCATTATCAGGAGTCAACATGAAGGTATCAGCCTCCTGCTTCAGTTCAAGCTGCTCCTGACTGGTGCAGATTTCCTCCTCTTCCACTTTAATCTGTACAGACTCTGGTTCCTCTTGGTCCAGACTGGAGTTCCTCTCCTGGTCACAGAGCTGCTGCTCAGTGATAACATTCTGCTGTGGAAGATCTTCAGACACAAAGATGGACACAGAGAAGGACAGTAATAAAAAAATTTAGATATGAGTTGATTTCAATAAAGTCTTCCAACTTAACTCATCACTGACTCCATAGACTTGAACTTCCTCTGGGATAAATAAAGTATCTAACCATCTATCTTCATCCCTGATCACCAAGCCTTCTTAAGCAAATTCTCCGGAGCAAATATATGTGACACACACTTCTTAGTACTTCTTAGTATCATTCTGGTTGTACTGACCTATGACGAGGAGCTGGTGGTCACTCTCTGGTTCTGGTTTCATGTGATCACTTTTTTCATTATCAGGAGTCAACATGAAGGTATCAGCCTCCTGCTTCAGTTCAAGCTGCTCCTGACTGGTGCAGATTTCCTCCTCTTCCTCTTTAATCTGGTCACAGAGCTGATGCTCAGTGAGAACATTCTGCTGTGGAAGATCTACAGACACAAAGATGGACACAGAGAAGGACAGTAATAAAAAAAATAAATTAATACAGCTTCATGTATTAATCATGGACAAGGTTAAACCAAATTCACACACACAACACAGTTTTTATGTATCATAATATCATTTTGCAGTTTTGCAAGTTGCAGCTAAACAACCATGACTGACACGTTCAGCAACGGTAAGATTACAGTGGGTTAGAAATGAGGTGCAGAGGCGACCTGTCAGAGCAGACCATCAGAGAGAAATTCACCAGCAACTGCAAACCACTCTTCCAAGGGCACTTTATCTACAAAAAATGGGAAAATGTTCGAGTCTGGTTGTTGAGATGAAGCACCCACACCAGGTGTACTTAAATCTATTTCATGGAGGGAAAGACAGAAGGAGAGGAAACATAAAACTCTTAGCCTACAATTGAAAGAAAAAAAAGAAAAAACTGACAGGCCGGATGAAGTGCTTCAAAAAGTGATTCTTCATCCTAAGGGGGCGATGCTTTGGTCAAAACGAAGCATTGACATGTTCCATCATCGATCAAAAGAAGACATAATATACCTTGATACAACAGGAAGCATTCTAAAGAGGAGTAATCACAGCACTGGTCGTTTCTATATCTATGAGCTGGTAGTCAGAAACCCAAAAAGGGGTTCATCCCCTTTTGCAGTGGCTACATTTGTGACCACACATCATCAGTCCTGTATTTTCTCAGTGCCTTCCAGAATGACCATGCCAAACAATATGGATACAAAAACATCACTCATGATAATCTGTTATGGATCAATGGTACTCATGCAAGCAATATCACATGTTTTCTGCAAGACAGACATCAGTGGCCTGCTTCAAAGTTACTATCGCATATTAATAGGGGAAGCTACTGCTGAAGATTTCAGGTCCCCCATCCTTCAGTGTTGTATAATGAAAAATCTGTGCAAAAAACAGTGAGTGCATTTAAGATATACTGTTTACTTGCCCCCAGGATCTACAAGCTAGCCATGCCTTGGACTTATGACATCAGCAGCTTCTATCAAAGAGTTTGATGAAATGCTCCTTAGCTGCACAGTTGTATTCTCAAGTCCATGCAGCTCCTACAATGTTGAGATGCATTTCCAAAATCTTCAATTCATGCTGATGAGCATTGCAGTTCCCACCGATGACACCCATCATGACAGTGACATTGTTCCTGATGACCTTGAAGTACAAGCTGAATAAACCAATGATGGAAAATATTTCCCCTTATTATCCATGTTTGAAAGGCATGAATTATAAAACCTGACTTTTTTTTTTCTTCTTGCCACAGGCTGCTCTATGAATGCTGGGTAAGTAAAATGAATAAATGAATTAGAAAGAGAAAAAAATACTAAATTAAAATTAACTTTATAAATGTCACAATATATGTAGGTAATATTTGTGACATTAAGCACTTACAAGCCCCTGTGGAGTAGCCTTCTCAATGTCATTGACATGTTTTTTATTGCCAAACCAAAATGATGAGCTAATTTTAGTTTATTGTATTTTCTTTGTAACAAGTTATGTACATATATTTTTTGAAGTGGGATGCATGTGGAAATTGAAAATGTTTCCATATTAGATCTAATAGTAATGTTTGCATATTCAAAAAGGATGACCAGACTAGATGATTTCATAAACATCTACAAACATACCCACATTGCCCTTTTGAGAGAATTCCAAGACACAGAGCGAATCAGGAAAAGAATGGTAAGACAGTCAGTGTCATATTCATACAGATTGTCCAATGCGAACTCAGTTCTATAGTCATTATTTTTCTTGTCAATCTTGCAAAATACACTGGGGAAAAAAAGGCATAAATAGGTAACTTTAATTAATTAATTAATCAAATAACTGGAATGCAAATTAAATATTTTTGATAGGAACACCGGATGCTAATGGAGAAGTGGAGCCAACGTAAACAAAGCAGAATAGGCGTTTATGTGACCTCTACTAAAAAACCCTTTCTCTTTAAAAACACAACATCCGTGATATTAAGCACTGACAAAATAGACACCCGCAAATAACTGTTTGCAAACACATTTCAAACTTCTGGTTGTTGTTACCAGGTAACTTCAAACACAGTAGCATCTAGCCACATTTTAGCTGACCAGCAAACAGCAACAGTTTCACCAAAGGATGGAGAGGAACAGAAAGAGGCTACTCAGCATCCAAGGTACATTTGATCTATTTTTAAATATGTAATAGCATACAACAATACAAAACACTGATCAATCTAAATAGATTTGTATGTGGTGTTTGTTTGACCCAGAAAAAGAAAAAACTACTAAAAAACATTCCATGGACCACAATGGAAAAGCATTACCAAATGCAGTCATCGCAGCTAAAAAGCTTGTGATAGAAGTCATCTTACATCAGGAACAAACAATGAATCTGTTTATTGTCTATGTGGACCCCTAGATACTTATAACAGTCAACAATGTCCCTCAGTACCCTTGATGTTGATAGGGTTGGGGGGGATTTCTTCTTCCTGAAGTCCACCCGAAGCTTCTTTGTTTTCCCTATGTTGAGCTGCAGGAGGTTCTGTCCACACCACTCCACAAAGCTGTCCACCACGCCTCGGTATTCTGCTTCCTGGTCACCGGTGATGCAGCCCACAATGGCAGAGTCATCTGAGAACTTCTGCAGATGGCAGGATTGTGAGCTGTACCTGAAGTCCGATGTGTACAGTGTGAACAGATAAGGTGAGGAGCCCGGTGCTGCGTACCTCACATACTGTGGCCGACCTGTGAGGTAGTCCCCAAACCAGGAGACCAGCGAGTCATTCACCTGCATGTCCAGAAACTTACTGCAGAGTAGAGCCAATCTTATGGTGTTAAAAGCACTGGAGAAGTCAAAGAACATGACCCTTACAGTGCTGCCTGCCCTGTCCAGGTGCATGTAGGCTCTGTGCAGCAGGTAGATGATGGCGTCGTCAACTCCGTGGCTGGTATGCAAACTGTAAGGGGTCCCAGGTATGGTTCCACCACTGATCGGACGTGCTTTAAGACCAGCGTCTCCAGTGACTTTATGACATGTTATGTCAAGGCCACTGTGTGAGTTTGGGTGGCTGTTCTTTGGCACTGGGACCAGGCATGTTGTTTTCCCACAGAGCAGGAACAACCATCCTGCTCAGGCTCCACAGTGATGAGGAAGAGGGGGGAGAGGACTAGGAGGTGTGATGACCCCCAGAGAGGTGTTGGAGGTGTGGGTGGGGGGGTTGGGAGTGTCCACAACATCACACCTGTTAAAGAACAGGTTTAACTCGTTGGCCTCTTGTTGGTCTCCTCCCATCACTGCTGCAGTCTTTGTTCCTTGACCAGTGATGCTTCTCATCCCATTCCACACCTCCCTGGTGCCAATTTGCTCTCTAGCTTCCTCCTGTACTGCTCCTTGCCATCCTTAATCTCTTCCTTCACCTCAGTCTGCGCTCTCTTCATCTCCTCCCAGTCCCCCTTCCTGAGGCAGCCTTCTTCCTATTCAGGGCTGCCTTGGTGTCCTTGGTCACCCATAGTTTATTGTTGGGGAAGCAGCAAACTGATTTAGTGGGGAATATTAGCGCAGAAATTAATATAATCCGTAATGCAGTCCGTGAGTGTCCTCACCATGTGCATCACAGAAAACACCCCAGTCAGTCGCCTCAAAGCAACCCTGCAGGGTCTCCATAGAATCAGAATCAGGTTTATTGTCAAGTAATTTGCATTACAAGGAATTTGTCTTGATTTGACGGTGCCTACATAAATATAAACATGAACACACAAGCCTCCTGTGGCCACCTTCGTACAGTTCTTGTGGTCACTGTGGTCTGATTTGCCCAAGGGAGGGAGAGCTATGGATCCTGCTAAGTGTACAGCGGACACAGACATCTCCTCCTGAGTGCGCAGCCGACAGAGGAGGCAGAAGTAGTGTGCTATATGAAATGAGACGGTCCAGCTGACGGAGGGTGGAGTGGGGTGCGCTTTCCCTTTCTTCCTCTCCTAATAAATTCCAGCAGGCTGCACACCGAGTGCTAAAATACTACCATCTACAGTGGAAAAACTCCTAAATTCTGTATTCTAAATTCAGAGTTCTTCTACTCCTTGAAGTCTGACTGTTGATTTAAGCCAAAACATCCTAAAAATCTGATAAATTTAAACACATTGAAGTAGAATAAAATAAAATAAATTTTATTTAGAGCTAAAAGTACTATTTTGTGTTTTTTGTCAGTTCTAGTTTTTGTTGTACCAGTTTATCAGTTTGGTGATTCTTATTTTCGATAAACCCAGTTAATATTATTTTTTAAAAAATATTTCATGTAATACTGGAATAAATGTAGATGACACTGGTGTGTGATGTATCACAGGCTGAGAGACAAACATGGGCAAGACAAACAATTTCCCTTAAATTTGAACCTGGAATATGATTTACTTATCTCCTCAAAGATTTATGATGTGAACAACAGATAGAATAAAACATTATTTCTAAAGCAATATTTTAACATCATGTATGTAAGTCAACTAACTAATGCAGTCAACTCTATATTTATGAATTATTCACAGCAGATAATTTTGGACATTAAATATTAGAACTATTTGACCTGGTTCGACCAGGTCAAATAAACCTGGTTAAGATTCTTCATTCTTTTCTTTAATCCACAAGTAATAATATGAAGTTGAAGTTACTTAGTAAATCTTAGTAAGTATTAAATGAAATATACCTAGTTATATCAAAATTATATTTTATTTTGTATTGTTATTTTTAAGGAGTTAATTTTATTTATTCTTCTTTTGCATTTGGGTTTAGTTTACTATTATCCAGGCTCCACCGGACCTGTTCTCGTGTTGTTGTAAAAGAAAAAAAAAGCTTGCCGCTGGCGCGCAAAGAATTCTGGGATATGGTCGGCCGCGAAGGATCCACCAGAACTATCCTTCCCAAACAAGCTAACATCGACCGCATTCGAAGGAGTCGACGTTGACCGGTCGGAATGGGACAGCCCACGCTGTGACGCATTTTGATGACATCCGGCCGACGAATGCACACTCCGCAGGAAGCAGTACCTTAAATGAGACACAGCCAGAGAATAATGGCGTGTGAGAACTCACGGGGCAAATAATATGGACGGAGACCGACTGACATTAATTCGATGACTCGCTCCTTCACCGTGATGTGTCGGGGGTTGCACCATTTGTTATTCACGTAGATCACGCTCTGCAACTCCTATCCTCCCACACAAAGCCGGCTAAACTCTCAGTAGAGTCCGGTATATTGTCGCGGAGCCAAGTCTCAGTGAAGCACATGACCGAGGCTTCCCGAAACACACACTGACTCCTCACGAGTGCCGCTAGCTCTTCCATTTTATTTGCCAGTGACCGAACATTCCCCATAATAATAGATGGAAGGTACGGTCTGTACCTCCTCCTCGCCAGTCGCAGTCTCTTCCCTGCTCCGCATCCCCGACGTTTCCTTCTAAGTCCTCCAGGGATTTCATGTTTCTGGCCGAAGACACCGCTGTGTTGGAGACCGATCAGCTGGTCCCTCATGTAAACAATGGGACCGGCATGATACTCCAAACACGATCGAAACAAGAAGAAAAGTGCAGAAAAGTTGCATAGTAGCGATTTCCACAGGAAAGGGCAATTCTAACTAAAGAAATTAACAAAAATTAACACAAAGACGCGGGCAACTCTGGCAGGCAGCCGCTCGTAGCAGCGCCGGATATGAAGTCGCAATGAGAAGCCTACTTTGGCACGGTAGTATTCAAAAATGCTACAGTAAAACTGCCCTTATTGTCATCAGTTTTATCTCCATTTTTAATAACTTTATGAAGTGGAACAGAAAATAACCATTGTTGATAAAGTGGTAGAAGATGATCCCAAAGGCCCCGAACGCACCAGGACGTCGTCTACCAAAATAAGTGATAGAGACGCATACATATTTTTAAAGCGTAGATGGTGTGACCGCGGTTAATTACATCAATAGCGGTGCGAATTTTAATATATAAATGAAACGTTTATATTTTTTTTTCTTTGATTTAAAGCATTATACTTACATTTAAAAACGAATTCGCTCCGCAGCGAGACACGTTCCTCTGCCATCTTGCTTGTATGGGAAAAGATTTTCCACCGGCGCGAAAAGAATTCTGGGATATGGTCGGTCGCGAAGGATCCACCGGAACTATCCTTCCTAGCTAAGCTAACGTTGACCGCATACGTCGGCCGCATTCGAAGGAGTCGACGTAGACCGGTCGAAATGGGACAGCCTACGTCGCTGTGCTGTGATGCATTTTGACGACATCCGGCAGACGAATCCACACTCCGTAGGATACAGTACCTTAAATGGGACAGGGCTAAGAAGTTTACTTTGTCGGCGGATACTGTTGGCCTCTGCCACTGGGGGGTTTGCGTCTCTTCTTCTTCTGTTGACAACAAGGGCGCATTACCGCCACCTACTGGACTGGAGTGTAGGTTAGGCGATTCGGAAAGAAAAATAAACCTCTTGATATTATTATTATTAGTAGCGGTAGTAGCAGTTGCTTTTGTAGTTGTTTTAGAGATTAGAGAAGTAGATTTTTCTTACCAAATCGCTTCAACCACACTCCAGTCCAGTAGGCGGCAGTAATGCAACTTGTTACTAATAAACCCAACCGAAGTAGAGGATGAAGAGGCCGGAACATTTGTGTGTGGCAAAATATTTTTTTCCATGGACGCATTTGGTGTTACACAAAATGTTGATATTTGCCTCTCAGTATAAGCTCCCGCAGCGTATTAGTTGTCACAGAGATTAGTCGATTAACTTATTATCGTTTCACTTTGTAAGATAAGTAACTCTTTTAAATGTCGGGGTAAGTTTTGCGACAGTTCGTGATGGGAGTCCACGGACTGTGGAGGCTTCTGGAGAGCACAGGCAAACCCATCAACCCCGAGACACTGGAGGGAAAGATCCTCGCTGTTGGTATCCTCCTCGTCCTCACCTGTTATTTAATGGCTTCAAATCAACAACATGGGAGCTGCTGAAACGATTAAATATACATCTATACATTTTCAAAATATATTAAAATTAAATATGTAGATAACTTGCTACATATAACATGCACACAAATAAGTATTATATTTTATCTTTTTAATGTGTGCCTTTTTTTTTAAACATCACTAAAGTACTGAACAACGTTGGAGTTACTATTTAATTAAATGTACTTTTGCAATGATGGTCCGTCTCTGTCATATATGCTGATGCATCCTCTGTTAAACCACAGCATTAACCTTAACCAGACACTTCCAGACATCAGTATATGGCTGAATCAGGCTGTGAAGGGGGCGAGGGACCGTGAAGGCAACAGTGTCCAGAATGCCCACCTCCTCACTCTCTTCCACCGTGTCTGTAAGCTGCTCTTCTTCCGCATCCGGCCTGTTTTTGTGTTTGACGGAGATGCGCCGTTGCTGAAGAAGCAGACTTTGGTAGGTTCTACTGGAGAATCATCTGAACGTCATCTCACGCCAGTGTTTTCTAAACAGATTAAAACATTTCTTTTGATTCCTAGCTGCTCTTTTCTTTTAACTTTGGTTTGAATGTGGTTCTCCTGCAGGCTCTGAGGAGGCAGAGGAAGGAGGAAATGAGTCGGGAGTCCAAACAGACCAATGGGAAACTCCTGAAGACGTTCCTGAAGAGACAAGCTATAAAAGCTGCACTTGGAGATCGCAGGTGAGGGACAGTGAACTCTCTCTTCACCAACTCAAACACTCTTGCGCTTTGGTATGACGTGGATAAATGGTTAAATGGAGTGATAATAATGCTCTAGAATTTGTAGAGTTTGGTGAAGAAAAACAACTACTTAACCAAAACATTTAGAAATTCTCTGTCTCATCCACAATCTAGGATTTTAAAAAGAAACTTTTCAGTTTGATTTGATGCATATTAATTTGAAAGCTTATATTTGTGCTGTGTCATGTTTCAAAAAGTTCTATTTATTTTGACCCAGGGTTTCATTTTATTTTTTACAGCATTACCTAAAAGCTGCACTCGGAGATCACAGGTGAGGGACAGTGAACTCTCTCTTCACCAACTCAAACACTCCTGTTTATGCTCTAGACCAGTGGTTCTCAAACATTTTATACCAAATACCACCTGAGAAAATATTGAGCTCTTGAAGGGTAACTTCCATTATCACCAACCTTAAAATACAGTGGTGCAAAAAGGCAGAGCAAAGTCAACTACAGACTTTTCACAGGAGGCAGATTTATTCCCAATAAAATAATCTGCTCTCTCATCATCCTCCTCTTCTGATATACTTCAGACACTAGTATAGTGAAATTATATTAAGATGGAGTGAGAGATAAGGAGACTTATTTTTATTTAATATAGTTTTGGTTATTTGTTTAGTTTTCAATACACTCTAGTCAAAATTCCTTAGCTCTACTCTGATCACATACCCTGGTTTATACAGTAGAACAGTATTTCTGATTTTCTTCCAAGTACCACCAGAGGAAGCTTGCATACCACTGGTGGTACACACACCACAGTTTGGGAACCATTGCTCCAGAGATTAATAAACAGATAACTGAGGAATTTTGGTTGAAGAAAATTGTTTTCCCTCTGTCCCTTCTGGCAGCCATGTTATGAGTGAGCGCGAGTGTCTATGTCCCAACCTGGTTCAGTGTTAATAACGTGTCGTTACCTCACACAGGGGCACACGAACTGTCCCTTTAGTGGCAGTTATTTTAATCGTCTCATTACTCACATACTGTAAATGCTGTGTTCCAAAGTTGGTTAACTTTGTTCACTTTTATCGGCCTTGGTTTTTAATGATTGCACTGTAAAGACAGATTGTTCATTGTGTTTCAGGGAGAACGGCACAGAAACCCCAACTCCGTGGACATCAACTCGGAGGAGTTTTCCTGCCTGCCTCCTGAAATGAAACACAAGATTCTCAAAGACATGAGAGAGTTTTCCAAAAGACGCCGAGTCATGTACCACCCACCTCCAGAGGTAAAACCTTCCTTCACTCAAACTCTCACCTGCTCACCCATTGACTCCTGCAAACACTGAGTCCTCTTTACTTCCTGTCAGGCTTCAGGAGACTTCTCCCAGTACCAGTTGGCGGGCCTGCTGCAGAGAAACCAGCCTTATTTTGTGTTATAGTAGTTTTAGTAGTTGCACAGAATACCTGCACCCTGGATAATTTGTGTAATGTTCAGATTTTTTTTGTCACTCATTGTCACTAATTTTAAATACAACTGTTGAAATACTGAACACACCACTGTGTTTGTTTATGTTCAGGCCCCTCAAAGAGTAAACCTGCCCCTGAGAGTCAACCAGCAGCTTTTCCCTGGTCTGGTAGTTCACTGTCAGGCTGCAAGAAAAAAGCAGCGGACAAACCCGAGCCTCTGTGGCGTCCTGTGTGCGACGGAGAGGAAGAAGAGCCAAGTCCTTTCTGATCATCAGCTCAGAGGAAGAGACCGAGCCTGAACAGAAGAAACCAGATTCTCAGGGGAAATCAACAGGTCCAAGTCTGCATGAGAGAGATAGTCTCTTAGTTAGAAGTTCTGAGGATGAGATGGATGAAGTGATTGGTCAAAGAAACAAAGCTCTTCACCTTGCAGTGCTGCAACAACCTCACAGGACAGAGATCCAGTCAAAGAATGGAGATCTGACAGAAGATACAAGGACAGAAATTGTAAATAAGATGGAGAAAGAAGAAGAATCAGAGCACAGACACATCAAACATGGAGGGTTTGGTTTGATTAAACCACAAGATGCTGCTGCAACTGCTGCTGCTGCTTCCACTCAAAACACGTTATCCATTTATCTTTCTGCTCAGCAGTGTGGAAAACCTGTCAGTGCACAGACTGAAATTCACCCTGTTCTTATAAAGAACAGGAGTAACATGTCACCTGAAGCTTTGGTGGTGAAGGATGGAGGTGATGTGAAGTCAGATGACAGTGAGGAAAGCATATCAGAAGGTAAAACCCACACAGATCAGACAAAAGGTAGGTGTTAAAAAGACTAGACAAAATCAGCATTTTTAGCTCACAGAAAAACAAGAGGTGCCTCTTTCAAACTGTCTACAGTTTGCTTACTAAATTTGTATCTGGTTGGTAAATCTGAATGAAGGATTTCTGTTTTCATAGTCCCAAAATAACATATTTAACCTTACTGATAGAGGCAGCAGTGGATCAACAACCCCTGTTGATCCACTGATGTAAAATTGTTAATTTTCTCTATGGACGTTTGTGCAAGAAAGAAGAGTATTGTAAGTTACTGTATGTTTCTTTCAGAGAGCTTCATCGAGGTCTCAGAAGAAGAAATGAAAGAGGAGGACTTGGATGATTCATTTTTACAAAATAGAAGGTTCTCCAGCTGAAGTCCACAAACATGAGACAGAGAAGAAAGAAGAAGAAGCAGAGGAACGATTAAGCAAAGCTACTGCTGCTGCTCCGAAAGAAGAAGAGGACAAGCCAAAGGAGGCAACAAAGACAGAGTCCAACTCGGCTCCAGTCTTAAATGAATGGGAAAACATGGATGTGGTCAGTGTTTCTGCTTTCTGATTGTGGTCAAAGTCCTGCAAATTGTCCTGATGTTTTTTTGCTCAGCTGTGAAAGTGTCTTTGTTCATCTACTCTGAGTTTTAAACAGTCTCAGGCTGTTTTTTAATTAGACTGTTCAGCCAGTGAATGTGGCTGATGCAGGTGTCTGTGTGTGTTGTGGTGCAGGAGGAGCTGGAAGCCCTGGAGAACTCTTTACAGGTGGAGCAGAACAACCTGACGGAGCAGAAGCAGCAGCAGGAGAGGATGGCAAATTGTCACTGGACAGATGTACCTGGAGAGCCAGGTGACGCCAAGAAAAAAAATCACATCAACACATACAGATACATAAACAAAACCAAAAAAATAATATGAGAAGGTTTAAAGTCTGTTACAAAAACTTATGTACTGTTAGTTTATGGTGGTGATACAAAAAAGAAAAAAAAACCAGTACAATAGGTTTTTCTTTTGTCTTTTACAGTCATTTAAATGGCATTTTGACAATGATTTGGAGTGAGTGGGACTCATGAGGGTCTTATTTTCATTATTGGTCACCTGGTTAAAGTGGCTTCACCTCTCTGGGATGCAGACAGACTGTCCTCAACACACCAGCACATGCAGCCGTGGAGCAGGAGGCAGTGTGTTTGGTGCTTTTATTTCAATGCTATGAGAGGTTTTATATATATATATGTGTGTGTGTGTATACAGTGGTGTGAAACAGTACAGCCACCTTTGTGACTTATTCTCTTTTTGCACGTTTTCCAACATTTAAATGTTTCAGATCATCAAGCAAATTTAAATATTAGTCAAAGATAACCAAAGCAAACACAAAATGCAGTTTTTAGATTTTTTTTTATTAAGGGAAAAAAACTGTCCAAACATACATGGCCTTCTGTGAAAAAGTAAGAATTAGTGAACATCTGTGCATTCTGACATTCTCACAGAGCATTTCTTACTGAGGACACTCAGACATGATGCATTCTCTAGCCCCTTACCCTAAATATTAACCATCACAACTAAATGCCTATCACTAAACCTAAAGTCATTCCAATTCTAATCTAGCTTGTTGGGGAACCATTCTGTTATTTACCTTCACATAATCCTAAAACTAGGTTTTAATGCCCAAAAATACCTTTACAATTGTGAGGGCCAGACAAATGTCCTCACTCCCTATGGTTTATACCAAACGTTTTGGTTCTCATAAAAATAAGGATGCAGTGACAGTGCTTGTGTGTAAGTCTGTGTGCGTGTCTATTGTTTGTGACATTCATACACAATTATTTAAAAAATAAATGAGATTTATGCAGAATAATAATAATATTAATTCATTTTCAAGTGAGACATTTACATTTGTCTTAGCAGTTGAAACCACTAGATGGCGTGTTTAACAATGCTTCAACCTGTAGCTCAATTACTAACTACAGTTACATAAACTGTAGTTTCTGTCAGTAAAATTACCACTTTGGCAGAATAATGGTGAGTTTGGTCTGCTGCAGTATTTTGAACCATTTATTATTTTGATTATTATTAGTGCAGCCTGCTATGTTTCTGTGCTGCTCATATTCATATATGAATAACAAGTTCTGTATAGATGATTAAAATCTTTTCAGACACTTAAAGGGTTGTTGTCATTTTTGTCTTTTAAAATCAGACATCAAAACATTGAACCATCACATAACAGGGAACAAGAGGGCACATATTTCATGTGAAGGTATTTCCATGACATTTTATACACAGTATTGTAATTAAAGCAATGTTGGTTCATTCATGTAGAAATAGCATGTAATTATGGTGGACATAGTACATCTATTATGTGTTATAAAAAGTAACACATAGGTTGTAAAATCATCAATTGACAATCAATCATCAACAACTGTTTCAGTCTTCAACCATTAATTATACTAATAAATATTGTTCCTAGGGATAAAATATTTTTCATTTTAGTTGTCACTGTGAAGTGTTGGGTTAATGTCTGATAGAACATGTGGTGTGAAGTTTTCCTTAAAATCAGTGCAGTTATAAATGACAGTATTCCTAACAGGAGCCCTGCCACCATTGGCCACCTTTTGCCCTATGTCAGCTGGGATTGGCTCAGCTCTGCCCACAACCATGAAGTGGAGGATAAAGCAGTAGAAAATGAGCTGCATTGTCTTGACTGTTCATGATCAGAGATTGTTGTCAAAATGTGTGGATGTGAGATTGTATTTTGGTCTCTACAGATGTGAGTTTGTTTTTGGTGTTTTATGCTTACAATTATCTACTGCTTATCCTTTGATAAATAATGGGTTCTGATCAGTGGCCTGCACATATATTTGGAAGGGCGGGGTGGAGGGTAATAAATACAGCTCAGAGGAACATTGGCTGTCCTCTTTATCTCCCTGGAAGAGTTTGCCAATGTCGTATTTTATTTTACAAGACTGACGGATGTGAACCTTTTCTTTTGTTAGTAAAAATACTTTAGTGACTTCAGTGGCTCTTATTTTGAAAACCACGTTGAAAGAAAGTGGTGCTATGTAAGATTAGGAAACTGTTGTGTTTATGCTTCACTTGGCCTAAGTTAGAAAGAAATATTAATGATCTCTTAAATGGAAAGTGCAATAATACTTATCAGCTCAATGTAGGTTTCAAAATAAAAGTCCTTAGAAATTAAAACTACGGGAGCAAAATTCCAAAAATCCCTTATTTCTCCTACTGTATAATGATGAATTAATTCATCTATCGAATTCATTCATTAGAAAACATTTTTAAATATGTAAGACAAATGAAGAAACAGGTATTAAATGTTAAATTATCTGTAAGCTATAAAGTTTTAAAGAACATTTATGAAGAAAATAACACTCAGTTACACTACTAAAACCAAAGATAACCAAATATGTATATAACAGCTTAAAGAGGACATTCACTGGAAAATCTAATTTCTGATGTTTTTTGGTGTGTCCCCGTGTCCTTCCTGTATCTGAACATCACTAAAGTGTCACAATAAACTCTTCTGAGAAAGAAGGTCTTTTCTGTTTACCTGTGCTCAAACAATCTGTTTTGAAAAGTCAGGTTTAGTTACGTAACTAGCACTACGTAACCAGCACTAGGTTTTCAACACCCTAACTGGACTGCACTCAAACACCATTAATTTTTGCAAAATTATGGTCAAATAAAGACCTACAAAAAAAAAAAATCCTAAATTAAGAGCCGTACAGGAGTTGAAAGAGCCGGCTCTTCTTTGGGAGATGAGCCAAAAGAGCCAGACTTCCCATCACTACATATTACAACTGGCTTCTCACCAGTGTGAGTTCTTTTGTGGATTGTCAATCTATCTTTACGTGCAAAACTTTTCTTACAAATGTTGCAAACATGAGGCTTCTCACCAGTGTGAGTTCTTTTGTGGATTGTCAATCTATCTTTACGTGCAAAACGTTTCTTACAAATGTTGCAAACATGAGGCTTCTCACCAGTGTGAATTCTTTTGTGGAGTGTCAATCTATGTTTACGTGCAAAACTTTTCTTACAAATGTTGCAAACATGAGGCTTCTCACCAGTGTGAGTTCTTTTGTGGAGTGTCAATGTAGTTTTACGTGCAAAACTTTTCTTACAAATGTTGCAAACATAAGGCTTTTCACCAGTGTGAATTCTCATATGGACCAATAAACTACTACAATATGTAAAACTTTTCTTACAGGTGTTGCAAATATGAGGCTTCTCAACAGTGTGAGTTCTCATATGCCCCAATAAGTAATTTTTCTGTGTAAAACTTTTCCTACAGGTGTTGCAAATATGAGGCTTCTCAACAGTGTGAGTTCTCATATGCCCCAATAAGTAATTTTTCAGTGTAAAACTTTTCTTACAGGTGTTGCAAATATGTGGCTTCTCACCAGTGTGAGTTCTCATATGGACCAATAAACTACTTGACTGTGTGAAACTTTTTTTACAGGTGTTGCAAACATAAGGCTTCTCACCAGTGTGAGTTCTCATATGGACCAATAAATGACTATGATTTGTAAAGCCTTTCTTACAGGTGTTGCAAATATATGGCTTCTCACCTGTGTGAGTTCTCATATGGACCAATAAATTATTTGACTGTGTGAAACCTTTCTTACAGGTGTTGCAAACATAAGGCTTCTCACCAGTGTGAGTTCTCATATGGACCAATAAATAACTATGATTTGTAAAGCTTTTCTTACAAGTGTTGCAAATATGAGACTTCTCAACTATGTGAGTTCTCATATGCTTCTGTAAGTAATCTTTCTGTGTGTAACCTTTCTTACAGGTGTTGCAGATGAAGGGTCTATCACTTGTGTGAAACCTAAAATGGTTTTTTAACTGTGCAAGGCTTTGACATGTTTTCCCACATGAGCAGCATGAGTACGGCTTCTTACTCGTGTGAGTTCTGATGTGGGCTGCCAAACTACTTGTAGAATCAAAGTGTTTGCCACATGTTTCACAAGATTGCGGCTTCTCATTTGTGTGAATTGTCATCTGTGAGAGTTGGCAGTGAGTTGAGTCAGCTACAGGAGAGAGGAGCTGGTGGTCACTGTCTGGTTCAGGCTCTGAGTGGTTACTTTCCTAATTTTTAGGTGTCAACATTAAGGTATGAGTCTGTTGCTTCACTACAAACTGCTCTCCATCCTGACTCGTGCAGATTTTCTTACATTCTGGTTCCTCTTGGTCCAGACTGAAATTCCTCTCTCGGTTACAGAGCTGCTGGTCACTCAGAACCTCCTTCTCATTACATACACGTTGCTGTGGAAGATCTGCAGACAAAAAGAATCAAATCCAACTGTGATTAAGACAATCAACAATATGATTTGGACAGCTAATGGTCAAGTTATAACACTGACTGCAACTTTAATGCTCAGGTCGAGATTGGACTAAATTTGGACAAGCTCCCCAAAATGATATTCAAACCAGTTACCTTAAAAAACCAGAAGGTGGTGCAAGTGAGCTCCTTGAAGGAACAGTGTTGGACCAGTGTCTTACCTCTGAATATCATACACTTGAGGACAAAATTATTAGCCCCCTTATGAAAATTTCATTGTTTTAAAAGTAACTTTGCTCTGTTTAACAGCATGTGGGAGATACTTTTTAATACATACATTTATAATACATTTTAATATGGGGGGCTAATAATTTCATCCTCAACTGTATCTTCATTTTCAAAAAAGGCACAGCACACACTTCTTCTGGCATGTAAATCAAATAAATTAACACCAGTGAATGCATTTTAAACAGAATTTACAAATCCTTCCTACTCACAACTTTGTTTGTTCTTTTTAACTCAACAGAAACTACACAAATGACTCTGATCAAAAGTTTACATACTGTGGAGGTTTTGGCCTGATAACAACACAGGTATAAATGGCTACTAAAGGTAACCATCCTCAGCTGTGATGTATTTGCTTGTAATCAGTGTGCATGTATAAAAAGTCAGTGAGTTTCTAGGCTCCTGACAGACCCCTGCATGTTGCATCCAGGGCTGTACTGAAGCTGCTGGAATCCGAGCCATGGAGAAAGCAAAAGAACTATCAAAAGATCTGTGGGAGAAGGTAGTTGTGTGATGGAAAAATTACAGTATAAGCTGGCATGTATGAGCTAATGTCTCCATATAAGCTCTGTAACATGCCAACATACCAATGTACCAATATGTGTCTTGGTTTTTCCTCCCAAGGTTCAATTGTCCTTCTCTGTGTCTGGCATCAGTACATTCCCAGACTCTTGTCTAAGCAACTAACTGCTGCCCACAGTGTTGGGGGGCTATTTGGGATTAAAATCCAAACACTGACTCCTTCCCCTTGAACTACTGCACAGTCTGCCTGGATGCTCTGTTTTGTCTGTTCCTCTTGCAAGAAGAATAAAACTCACAGCTGCTGCTCTTATGTCCTTATTTCTACACTCACCAAGATCTTATTAAGATTTTGCCACAACAATTTGGTGTCAGAAGTGGGATCCGGTTGAGTGATCGTCTGGGACTCTGGACAGTGAGCGGCCAACCTGGAGATCAAACTCCTCCAGCCTCCAACCTCCATTTGTGTAGAGACGGGAGGTCTGAAACGGGGTCTTGGATCGTCACCACTGGATCTCAACAAACTCAATTCATCTTAACATTCAGACATTTGGTGAGTGTTTAAATAAGGGGAAACATCGCGTGTTGACTTGACTTCATTTTGATCCATTCGGAGCCCCTAACCTATCTGATTGGGGTAATAACAATCAGTATAAACGAGATTAGTGTCGCAAAGGATGCAGACCCTTGAGGGTTATAAAATAAAACCGAGTGGTTGGGGTGAGAATAGACACACTTGGCGGAGACGTCTGCATTGTCGTAACCGTGCACGTGTTTTCCTATAGTGGACATAATGAAGGCAAAATACGATGATGGATCAATTCAATTTAAAAAGGTACAAAGAGTTTAGTATGAAAGAGATAACAAAAGATGACAGGGAAAAATTAATAATTATAACTTAAGAATGTGAAAAGTAAAAATAATGTTTGAGTATGTGGAAGAAGGAAGCTGAAAGTAGGTAAAGAAAGATATGCGCACACACACAGACACACTGCTGAAATGAAGACATGCTTGCTAATGCAGAAATCAGCACAGATTCACACACTCGTATTGCACAAGCCATTATGTGCATTACTCAAAAAACAACACCCCATGCACACAAATGTACAGAGTACTTGTTATCAGTAAAGGGACAGGAGATGTATGAAGTCCAATCTGAAGACACACACATGTTCATTTGAGTGCAGTCCAGTTATTATTTGGATATTAATGGAAGCTTTCAGTCTCCATAATTTCTGCTAACCCTTTTAAATTAAGCTTAATATGTTGTTTCTTGATACAACACTGACTTTATGTCAGTTAATAAGTTGCACGTGTCTGTCCCTTCAGTGCTACATATGACAAGTTCTGTTGAACTGATAACTGCCTGGACTAAACATAAATCTGATTATAGACCATGCAAACAATAGTATCAAATGAAACAAGAAGTCATAGAAAACTGTCCTGTACACACACCATTATTTCCAGTTAAGAAAATGTGAGAATGTTGTTTTGTCCAAGATTTACAAGCAGTAAACACAGCACTACAACCAAATCCATGCACCCAATGCTATGTTTTTTCTTCCTGTCCACTACTCAGTTGAAGACACTGTTTTTCCAAACTTGTACTCTTGCCTTTAGTGACCTTTTATCATGTGACAAATCAACACTACCAAAAACAAGTGCAATAAAATGAGCCATACACATATAGTACATACATACACCTACACATATAACTACACTCATATGAACTCATACACTTACACACTGTAATACAACATACACACTTACACATACACTCACATGCATGCATATATGCACATATATGCATTTACCTAGGAAACAATGACATGTAAATAATCCAGGAATCAATGACATGTAATAAACACACTGGATTATAACCCAAATAACTCTTAGAAATTAAATATTACATTATTTAACTTTTTTTGGCAAATAGGAGTTCAATGTTTTTTGTTTTTTTGAGGCGTTTGTGAAAGTGCTGTCTTGGAACTAGTTAGAAAGTTTAAGAGTTAAAAAAAAAAAAAAAAAAGTTCTCATTATGTTTCAAAAGAAAAAGTAAAGGCAAAATGATTAATTATTATTCAGCTTCAGACAATATAAATTGTGTTATTGTGTACTGTTTTTGTTTTTTCTGTTGCTTTTTAACATTTTGAATTCAGTCATATTTTATGTTATTCAATTAATTGTACTGGTTAGGCCAAGTTAAACCTTTCCCTTTAGCCTATTTCTTTTTCAGTAATTGGTTTTGAGGACTGTATGTTGAACTATTTCGATTTTATTTCAAGAACAAAACAAACCAAAACAAAGTTCATTCATTCATTCACTCATTCAAAAAACAATTTTTTAACAATTTGATAAGGAAAGAGTTCTAACACTGCTTTATAAACCTACATTTAACTGGTGTATTTGTTGATTTAAAGGAATTCAAAAACCTGAATATATCTGTGGTAAAGGATCATAATTTATCACATTCCTTGTGAATTGTAGGAGAATGTCAAATGTCAAAGCACCTAATGTAAAAACTACTTTGACAAAAATGAAATAACCCTGATTTTTGGGTTTTGTTTTGTTTTTTAAATACAATGGTTAATATTTGTTTTAAATATTTGTTTAGGTGGCGCCACAGACTGTCTCAAACACATACAGATGATCTCATCTTAATCTACAAACCTATCTCCATAGTCCTTAGCATTTTGTATTAACCTATTTTTCCCATGTGTCATGTTCGCCCATGCCTTATCTGACATGGTATGCAGTATTTAATCCCAGCATTTTCAGTTATGTTTGTCATTTTTGTATTTTAACTCTGACCTTTATAGACAAAGACATAAATTAGGTTTCTGTAATCAAACTGACTTCATTTGAAGAGAAAACTTTCTATAACACTGATATAATCAGTTTGGTTTGACAAAGCGGGTTAACATAGCACTATTAAAAGATGTAAAACAATAAACTCAAATATCTATTTTGAATTTTGACCTAGAATTTCAACTTTATTTGATTGGACACTGTTTCCCAAGTTAAGTCAGTTCACTAAAGGAAAATCTATTAAAAAACAATGCCATGCCCATAAGATGTGTCTCTGCTGGAGACATAACAAGATGAAGGAAGAGGTTTGTGCATCATATGTTCTTGTAACCTCTCCATGGTGGTGACCCTCTACTGTGCATAAAGTACATGGGTTGAAGATATTCATCTAATTATTTTCTTTTAACTTTTGTTTTTATTTAAAACTTCTGGAACAAAGTTATTTGGAGTGATTGAACTTTAAGGTCACAACCATAAAGTTTCATTTGGAGAGGAGTCAACAAGGCCTATGAAGAAAAGTCCACCATTCCTACTGTGGAACATGGAGGTGGATCGTAGATGTTTTGGGGATGTGTGAGCTACAAAGGAACAGGGAACTTGGTCCAAATTGATGGCAAGAAGAATGCAGCATGTTATCAGAAAATACTGGAGCAAAATTTGCAGACTCCCTCATTTTCCATTTCCTAATTAAAGTTTGACCAACCACTAACCAGAAGTGATAGAAAGGTTTTTGTATTACAATTTATATTCTGTGGAAAATGGCCAACAAATTAATAATAAATCACAAATCCTACCAGGGAATGTAAACTGTATATGTATCAACCCAGGCAAGTTCCTTGTCAGAATCTGACGTGACGCCCTGTGGCTCATGTTCAGTCTTGTCTCCGTTTACCTCAGATCTGAGTTGATTTCAGTTAATTCTCCCCAACATATATGAGTGAGACACACTTCTTAGTACTTATTAAGATCATTCTGGTTGTACTGACCTATGAGGAGGTGCTGGTGGTCACTGTCTGGTTCTGGTTTCATGTGATCACTTTTTTCATTATCAGGAGTCAACATGAATGTATCAGCCTCCTGCTTCAGTTCAAGCTGCTCGTGCTCCTGACTGGTGCAGATTTCCTCCTCTTCCACTTTAATCTGTACAGACTCTGGTTCCTCTTGGTCCAGATTGGAGTTCCTCTCCTGGTCACAGAGCTGATGCTCAGTGAGAACATTCTGCCGTGGAAGATCTGCAGACACAAAGATGGACACAGAAAAGGACAGTGATAAAAAAAATCAGATCTGAGCTTATTTAAATAAAGTCTTCCAACTTAATTCATCACTGACTATATAGATTTCATCCCTGATCACCGAGCCTTGTTAAGTGAATTCTCCCCAACAAATATAAGTGACACACACCTTTTAGTACTTATTAAGATCATTCTGGTTGTACTGACCTATCCGGTGTAACTTTAATTGAGGATTCCAAAGGATCTCCATCAGTCTGCGCTGACAGTCCTTCTCTTCTTTGCACTCAACAAAGGTAATTTCTACATGTCTGTTTCCTGTCTGATCTTGACTCTCAGTTACAGGAGAGAGGAGCTGATGGTCACTGTCTGGTTCTGGTTTCATGTGATCACTTTTTTCATTATCAGGAGTCAACATGAAGGTATCAGCCTCCTGCTTCAGTTCAAGCTGCTCCTGACTGGTGCAGATCTCCTCCTCTTCCTCTTTAATCTGTAGAGACCCTGGTTCCTCTTGGTCCAGACTGGAGTTCCTCTCCTGGTCACAGATCTGATGCTCAGTGAGAACATTCTGCTGTGGAAGATCTGTAGTCACAAAGATGGACACAGATGAGGACATTAATAAAAAAATCAATTAATACAGCTTCATGTATTAATCAAGGTTAAACCAAATTCACACACAACCCAGTTTTTATGTATCATAATGTGATTTTTGCAGTTATGCAAGTTGCAGCTAAACAACCATGACTGAAACATTCAGCAGTTGCCCGTCAAAATATTCAGAGAGAACTCAACCAATCAGAGGTCAGGATAAAAAAATGGAAAATCAAAAAATGTGACAGGGATCACAGATAGGACTATTACAATAAAAGTTTAGTGGCTGACTTGCAGACATGAATCTATACTAAATTAAACCGAGTTTAAGCTGTCATTCCTTCACTTCTCCTGTGTGTTTTGTCCTGCTGAGACAGACAGTTTTTACATCTGTCTCACTCTCTACTCATGTAATTAAAGTCTTGCTCCTTTGTCTCCCCTGTTGTACTATATGACCCAAATTTAATCTTTAATCCCCAATGTAACCGTAAGGTTACAGTGGGTTAGAAATGAGTTGCAGAGGCGACCTGTCAGAACAGATCATCAGAGAGAAATTCACCAGCAACTGCAAACCACTCTTCCAAGGGCACTTTATCTACAAAAAATGGGAAAAATCAAGGAAAATGTTTTCTTGAGTCTGGTTGTTGAGATGAAGCACCCACACCAGGTGTACTTAAATCTATTTCATGGAGGGAAAGACAGAAGGAGTGGAAACATAAAAATCAAACTCTTAGCCTACAATTGATGATCATAGAAAAAACTGACAGGCATATTCAGGTGACTTGGGAAGGCATGGTGAAGGACTCCCTTATGAGCATTTCACTAAGAAACATTTCAAAGAAAAAATGTCAATGTAATGTTTGACCTGTTATGTTATATTTTCAAAGTAGAGAACCTTAATTATGTTCTTTTTAGAATTTCACACAGGACAACAGGACTCGGGGAGTGATGGAAAAAAGTCAGTGGGATTTGAAAAAGATATGCTTCAAAGGAAAAAGGATGACCAGGCTAGATGATTTCATAAACATCTACAAACATACCCACATTGCCCTTTTGAGAGAATTCCAAGACACAGAGTGAATCAGGAAAAGAATGGTAAGACACTTTGGTAAGGCAAGTTTCATATTCATACAGATTGTCCAGTGCGAACTCAGTTCTATAGTCATTATTTTTCTTGTCAATCTTGCAAAATACACTGGGGAAAAAAGGCAAACATGGGTAACTTTAATTAAATATGAATCAAATAACTGGAATGCAAATTAAATATTTTTGATAGGAACACCGGATCCTAATGGAGAAGTGGAGTAAATAAAGCAGAATAGGCGTTTATTAAAAAACCCTTTCTTTTCAAAAACACAACATTGGTAATATAAAGCACTAACAAAATAGACACCTGCAAATAACTGTTTGCAAACACATTTCAAACTTCTGGTTGTTGTTGACACCAGGTAACTTCAAACACAGTAGCATCTAGCCACATTTTAGCTGACCAGCAAACAGCAACAGTTTCACCAAAGGATGGAGAGGAACAGAAAGAGGCTACTCAGCATCCAAGGTACATTTGATTTATTTTTAAATATGCAATAGCATACAATACAAAGTACTAACCAATCTAAATAGATTTGTATGTGGTGTTTTTTTGTCCCAGAAAAAAAGAAACAACTAAGAAAGTTCCATGGACCACAATGGAAAAGAATTACACCAAATGCAGTCATCACAGCTAAAAAGCTTGTGAAAAAAGTCATCTTACATCAGGAACAAACAATGAGCATCCTGCATCCCAGAACATGGCTCAACAGTGATGAAGTGGATGCAACTTGTTTTTATAGCTGAGAAATTTCCACACATAGATGGATTTCAATCATGCCTACCTTATGGGGCTCTCAGCCAGGGGGGTGTGGTTGGAACACCAGAAACCAATCTAAATAGATTTGTATGTGGTGTTTTTTTGTCCCAGAAAAAAAGAAACTAAGAAAGTTCCATGGACCACAATGGAAAAGAATTACACCAAATGCAGTCATCACAGCTAAAAAGCTTGTGAAAGAAGTCATCTTACATCAGGAACAAACAATGAGCATCCTGCACCCCAGAACATGGCTCAACAGTGATGAAGTGGATGCAACTTGTTTTTATAGCCGAGAAATTTCCACACATAGATGGATTTCAATCATGCCTACCTTATGGGGCTCTCAGCCAGGGGGGTGTGGTTGGAACACCAGAGAAACCATTTGCAAGTACTTAATGTTAACAACAACCACTGGGTCACAGCAAGTAGCATTGAAGTGAAAACGGAAAATAATCATTGTTGATAAAGTGGTAGAAGATGATCCAGAAGGTAGTGATGTGCGGATCAATACTGAAATATCGATACTTTCGATACCAGATCTGCATGCTGTAAAATCGATTCTCAAATGAAAATATCAATACTTTTGATACTTCAGTTATTTGTGGTGATGTACATCATTAACAGGAATACGGTGAAAAGTAACTAAACTACTGAGATCTTGTCTAAATGACATGCTGGTAGGATCTACTTTTTCTTCTGTCTGGGTAAGTGCCTAGTGCGGAGCGCACTAAGCGCAGTGGCACACTGCTGTGCTCGCTATCTCTCACTCAGTCTGTGTGTACTTCAATGGCGGAGCACAAGAGAAGTCATGTGTGGAGCTATTTTACACAAACAGCCAGGATGCCATTTGCGACATCTGTGGGAAAGCCGTGAGGAGTTGTGGCAACACAACCAACCTTGTGAAACATTTACAAACAAGCCACAAAACTAAATATGACACATATGTGCAAAGGCAGACAGAAGAAGAGCAGCCGCAGATTATGTCATGCAGGGCAAGGCAGATGTCTCTGGCGGAGTCCTTCGGCACAGGCAGGCAATACCCAGGTACAGGGAGAGAAAATGCGGAGCTTTAAGCGCCGCTAAGCACTGTTGCTGTTAGAGTTGATTAAATTAATAAATATGGTTATGAGATAAGTAACGAAAATGAATACATGCTTTAACAAATAGCTGCATGAGTTCAGCTTGGAGTAGGGTAATAGCCTAATATGTGTATCACTGAGATAATCTCACATATAAAGCCTAGATTTCCTAAAATATTGATCATTTAAAGTGGATTACATAGACTAGGTGTCATTAAATTATACAGAGCAATTGTGATAAAACAGCCATGGTGTTTAGAAACTTAGAAAAATATATCCTACTGGAAAAGATGGATAAAAAAAATAACATAATATATTTACAATCAGTCTAATTTGCTTTAACTGTTAAATGGATATTTTAAAATGTTGGTATTGACAAACTTGTGCAAACATTGTGGCATCCATTTCATTAAATATTTGTTTTTGAGTTATGATCTTTTTAGTGTTTGAAACACCCTTTTCACTTGCTTCTGAGTTTATAATAAATATTGAAATAAGTGACTCTGATGTCTTGTATTCTTAAGCTATGATTTGAAATACACTACTTTTTAGATTTACCAGGCACATAAGATGTATTTGCACAAAGTATCGGTATCGCCGATACCAGCCTGAATTTTACTCAGTATCGGATCGGAAAGGAAATCGGTGGTATCGAACATCACGACCCGAAGGCCCTGAACGCACCGGGACGTCGCTTACCAAAATAAGTGGCACGTACACATATTCTTAAAGCGTAAATGACGTGACCGCGTCTTTCGGAAACGCAGATGGCGTGACCGCGGTTAACTACATCAATAGCGGTACGAATTAATATTTTTGTTTCTTTGATTTAAAACATTATACTTACATTTAAAAACAAATTCCTCCGCCATCTTGCTTGTATTAGAAAGAATTTTCCACCGGCGCGCAAGGAATTCTGGGATATGGTCGGCCGCAAAGGATCCACCAGAACTATCCTTCGCAGCCAAGTTAACGTCGACCGCATACGAAGGAGTCGACGTAGACCGGTCGAAATGGACCAGCCTACGTCGCTGCGCTGTGACGCATTTTGATTTTATCCGGCCGGCGAATCCACACTCCGTAGGATGCAGTACCTTAAATGGGACAGGGCTAAGTTTACTTTGTCGGCGGATACAGTTGGCCACTGGGGGTTCGCTTCTCTTCTTCTTCTGTTGACAACCAGGGTGCATTACCGCCACCTACTGGACTGGAGTGTAGGTTAGGCGATTCGGAAAGAAAAATAAACTTCTTGATATTATTATTATTATTATTATTATTATTAGTAGTAGTAGTAGTAGTAGTAGTAGTAGTAGTAGTAGTAGTAGTAGTAGTAGTAATGGTAGTAGTAGTAGTAGTAGTAGTTGCTGTTGTAGTTGTTTTAGAGATTGGAGAAGTAGATTTTTCTTACCAAATCGCTTCAACCACACTCCAGTCCAGTAGGCGGCAGTAATGCAACTTGTTACTAATAAACCCAACCGAAGTAGAGGATGAAGAGACCGGAACCTTTGTGTGTGGTAAAATATTTGTTCCACGGACGCATTTGGTGTTACACAAAATTTGATATTTGCCTCTCAGTTGAAGCTACCGCGGCGATTTATTTATCACAGAGATTAGTCGATTAACTTATTATCGTTTCACTTCGTAAGGTACGTAACTCTTTTAAATGTGTTGCAGTAGTTTTAGTAGTTGCACAGAATACCTGCACCCTGGATAATTTGTGTAATGTTCAGATTTTTTTTGTCACTCATTGTCACTAATTTAAAATATAATAGCAAAACTGTTGAAATACTGAACACACCACTATGTTTGTTTATGTTCAGTAAACCTGCCCTTGAGAGTCAACCAGCAGCTTCTCCCTGGTCTGGCAGTTCACTGTCAGGCTGCAGGAAAAAAAGCAGCGGTCAAACCCGAGCCTCTGTGGCGTCCTGTGTGCGACGGAGAGGAAGAAGTGCCAAGTCCTTTCTCAAAAGATGCCAAACACTCAGCATCAAAATTACCTGAGAGAGACACGTTTCAACCCTTGCCTCGTAAACTGAAGGCAATCCAAGCTGCAATGAGTGACAGCTCAGATCAGGAGAACATGGATGAGGGTGAGAAGGATGGTAGTGTGTCTCCACTTACTCTGCTGTTGTAGTCGGAAGTCCGAATCTTTCCTAGTTGGAAGTTTCAACTGGAATGCCCCCGTAGATTCATTTCCAACTTGTAAAGTCGGATTAACCTCAGACAATGGTATACCAAGATGGCTGCCAATCGCGTGAATACTTTTACTGTCAGTAGCACTTGTGACTTACTTGTTTCACATTAAGTCAGATTCTGACTTACATGTAATGCTATTTACAGCAGTGCATTTCACAAGTTTTATATAGAGACCCACTGTTTGAAAGTTGACAAGTCCCTGCAACTCAGTTCGCATCATTAATCTTAACAAGAGCAAATTTTTGCTCCCCCCAGACAGGAACTATTTCCACGTCTTTTCCTGCTCCATACAATCACTGTGCTTTCTCCAAATTAAGAGCCACAACAAATTTTGATGATGCTGATCGTATGGCGATGTGGGCCGACTTTACAAAACCAGGTCCGTACCAATTTATGCAGAAATCCAGGTAATTCCAAAGGGAATTCACATATTGTTTGGCAGTTGTATGCCATCACTGATGTAAAGCAAATATACTACTGATAAAGAATATCAACAACTGTACTTATGTCTGTAAAAAGGATGAACTGTGTGATTGTCTTGTCTTAATGTCATCAAACTGCAGCAAAACCTTCAACATTTCCTGGTTCATTTTCAAGTGAGACATTTACATTTGTCATAGCAGTTGAAACCACTAGATGGCGTGTTTAAACAATGCTTCAACCTGGAGCTCAATTACTTTTTTATTTAGCTGTAGTTTCTGTCAGTAAAACAGTTCAGGTATTTGTGTGTCTTTAATGTGAGATGAACGCCAGACATGATGATGAAGAGATAATCCTGAAGATTACCCATAAATTGCCACTTTGGCAGAATAACTGTGAGTTTGGTTTATTTGCTGCAGTACTTCAAATTTTGAATGGTGATTATTATTATTATCATTTTTATTATTATTACTGTTATTATACGGAGCCCTGAAGGGGATAGAACAAAAAACTGTTTCTCATTTCCCTTTCTCATGACACACAATCATATTCTTACTGGAGCACAGGAGACCTCGCAGCGCAGCCTGCTACGTTTCATTACAGGAGCCTGTTCAGTTGTATTTTGTTCTTGGCCTTCATTATAAGAACTCTTTTGACAAATGAATGGGATTAGGATCTGTATCAACGGTTGCATTGACACACACATTTGTGCTTCTATCACAGTGAGGACCCTCATAGACATAATACATTCCCTAGCCCCTTACCCTAACCTTAGCCATATATTGTTCTTATCTATATTAATGAAACTTTCAACAAAAGTTGGAAGGAAAAAAAAAAGTCGGTCATCAAAGGTAGACAGGAGTTAAGGTTTCATTTAGACTTACCACTCTAACCTTAACCAGTGTTGTGGAAATTTAGTGTGTTCCTGGGTGAGAGGAAAAATAAAGAAATTTTGGGAGTCCACCAGTTGTCTTTTGTTGGTTTATGTTGGTACTTTTTGCTCCACAGGAAGGGAGTCAGAATGGGCATTGGGGGGTCAAGGTTTCAGTTAGAGTAAAAGACCCTTATGGTTGATGACTTTGATTTTGGATGGAGTTTTCCTGTAAAGTAAGGGTGTCAAATTCACTTTAGTTCCACATACTGCACAATTTGGTCTCAAGTGAGCCTGACCAGAAAAATACATTTAATGAAGTATCTTTTTTACAAAATATATTATGAACAACCTGACATTTCTTACAGATCACAGTGGATCTACAAAGGCACAAAACATTTAGTCACAGTTATCTGGAACTGAAAAATATAGTATTGCTATATTGTATAGTGTTGCTCTCTCAGTGGCCTTCTTCATCTCTGACCCTCCTGGTCTGTCTACCATTCTTTTTTCTTCATTTTTTCCACAAAAAAAAAACCAAAAAAAAAAACAAAAAACTGGACATGTCCCCACTTTTTAGTGTTCTTTTATTTGTAATCTACAAATTGCAAGTGTCAAGGTTTGAAAATCTCAGTATTACAATCTTATAACAATATGAAACAAGAAAATCTTTATCACGGGTACACAAGTCACACGAGCAGTTCTATTCAGACTATGTACTCTCACTGTATTTATTTTCTCAGTTTGACATTAAGCATGTAACATGGTTTAAGTGTACGGCCTCACCGCTGTGATATTGATCACATAGCACTGAAACAGCTGAAACAGCGACCCTCTGAATTCAAACTTACATTAACATAGGTGCTTCATAAACTCACTCACTCATTTTCTACCGCTTTATCCTGTTTACTATATTCTAAACAAAGTAAATAGGGAAATATGCTCGGGAAATGGACATACTGAACCGTGACTGTCCATCACCTTGGTCACCTGGTTAAAGTGACTTCACCTCTCTGGGATGCAGACAGACTGTCTCCATCCATCCAATTCCATCTTTTAGGTTTTTTTTATATATATATATATGTGTGTGTGTGTGTGTGTACACAGTGGTGTGAAACAGTATTTGCCCCCTTTGTGACTTTCTCTTTTTTTGCATGTTTTCCAACATTTAAATGTTTCAGATCATCAAGCAAATTTAAATATTAGTCAAAGATAACCCAAGCAAACACAAAATGCAGTTTTTATATTTTTTTATTTTTTTTTTAAGGGAAAAAATACATGGCCTTCTGTGAAAAAGTAACAATTAGTGAACATCTGTCCATTCTGACATTCTCACAGAGCATTTCTTACTGAGGACACTCAGACATGATGCATTCTCTAGCCCCTTACCCTAAATATTAACCATCACAACTAAATGCCTATCACTAAACCTAAAGTCATTCCAATTCTAATCTAGCTTGTTGGGGAACCATTCTGTTATTTACCTTCACATAATCCTAAAACTAGGTTTTAATGCCCAAAAAATAGCTCATAAAGATAAAGATGCTGTGCAGCAAGCAGGGTGGCACCTAGGGTGGCCAATCAGATTTTAGGGGCAGCACATGCCACCCCTGGCCACCCCCTAGACACGCCCATGAAAGAAAGACAGTGTCTGTATTTAAGCTGTTGCTTTCATTTCGGCTTACATTTCTATCTCTGTTTTCCAGTTCATATCATCATCATCACCATGAGTGATGGCACACCTTTTGTCTACCTGAACTGGTGCAAGCATGAGCCTGATAACGGCAGAGGCGTACAGCATTGTTTGCAGATTAATTATTCAGGTAAAAGAACACAGTGTTTAAGATTAGAGTGATACAAATGATTAAATGAAAATGGCAGGTGGATTATTTATAAATCCAGTCAAATATAAAAGGAGGACTGTCTAGGACTTGAGCTAATAAGAAATTACTAACATAGGTTTTCATGTTTTCTGCAAACTGTTCTTTATTCAAAAATGAAAGGCTGAAACATTAAAATGTGCTTGTGTCTAAGTCTGTTATAAATAGTTGTGTCTATTGTTTGTGTGACATTCATACACAATTATTTAAAAATAAATGAGATTTATGCAGCAAAATAATACAAATATGGCAATATGTATGTATCAAATATGTATGCTGGAAAAAATGACATTTATGCCCATCACTGATGTAAAACAAATATAGTATACATATACATTTCCTGGTTAATTTCCAAGTGGGACGTTTACATTTGTCATAGCAGTTGAAACCACTAGATGGTTGTTTAAACGATGCTTCAACCTGTAGCTCAATTACTTTTTATTTAACTTTTTAACTGTTGTTTCTGTCAGTAAAATTACCACTTTGGCAGAATAATGGTGAGTTTGGTCTGCTGCAGTATTTTGAACCATTTATTATTATTATTATTATTATTTTGATTATTATTAGTGCAGCCTGCAATGTTTCTGTGCTGCTCATATTCATATATGAATAACAAGTTCTGTATAGACGATTAAAATCTTTTCAGACACTTAAAGGGTTGTTGTCATTTTTGTCTTTTAAAATCAGACATCAAAACATTGAACCATCACATAACAGGGAACAAGAGGGCACATATTTCATGTGAAGGTATTTCCATGACATTTTATACACAGTATTGTAATTAAAGCAATGTTGGTTCATTCATGTAGAAATTGCATGTAATTATGGTGGACATAGTACATCTATTATGTGTTATAAAAAGTAAGGTTGTAATATCATCAACTGACCATCAATCATCAACAACTGTTTCAGTCTTCAACCATTAATTATACTAGACAAAATATTTTTCATTTTAGTTATTACTGTGAAGTGTTGGGTTAATGTTAATGTTGCTCTGCCCACAACAATGAAGTGGAGGATAAAGCAGTAGAAAATGAGCTTTTGGTGTTTTATGCTTACAATTATCTACTGCTTATCCTGGAGGGTAATAAATACAGCTCAGAGGAACATTGGCTGTCCTCTTTATCTCCCTGGAAGAGTTTGCCAATGTCGTATTTTATTTTACAAGACTGACGGATGTGAACCTTTTTTGTTAGTAGTAAAAATACTTTAGTGACTTCAGTGGCTCTTATTTTAAAAACCACGTTGAAATGAAGTGGTGCTATGTAAGATTTGGAAACTGTTGGCCTAAGTTAGAAAGAAATATTAATGATAAGCTCTTAAATGGAAAGTGCAATAATACTTATCAGCTCAATGTAGGTTTCAAAATAAAAGTCCTTACAAATTAAAACTACGGGACCAAATTCCTAAAATCCCCTATTTCTCCTACTGTATACAGTAAATTAATCGAATTCATTCATTAGAAAACATTTTTAAATATGTAAGACAAAGAAACAAGTTTTAAATGTTAAATTATCTGTAAGCTATAAAGGTTTTAAAGAACATTTATGACAAAAATAACACTCTGTTACACTACTGAAACCAAAGATAACCAAATATGTATATAACAGCTGAAAGAGGACATTCACTGGAAAAATCTAATTTCTGATGTTTTTTGGTGTGTCCCCGTGTCCTTCCTGTATCTAAACATCACTAAAGTGTCACAATAAACAATAAGCCACTTCTGAGAAAGAAGAGCTTCTCTATTTACCTGCGCTCCAGCAAGTGGTTTTGAAAAGTCAAGTTTAGTTACATAACTAGCACATTTGCCGTGCAACTAACCCTCCCCCAAAAGCTACTCCTGGTCATGGGCGTGAACATTCAACCTGAAGAAGAAACTGAATTGCTTCCGCTATTGGCACTGTGGAGCAGCCAGTCCTCTGGCAGCTGGCCAATCACAAGAGACTCAGTGTTCTGGGGGGTGGGCATTAGCTCAGAAACAGAGTGCCTGTTCAGAGGCTGGCAGAGAGCAGCAATAATCTGGCTTAATCTGAAGAGACTATGAGGTTTTTGACCATAAATTTTATTTAATTTATCTAAGTAGACATCAGTAATGTCGGTTTTTGGTTCAAAAAGACCATTCTATCTGACCTTTAATGTTAAAGTTCTTAAATCCTTGTCATCTATTGTGTTCAGTGTATGTGGGGTGTGTTGTCTAAAACCTTTTTTTTTTTAATCCAGGAAATATACATTTTAAAAAGTAAATGCATGAAAATAAAAGCAAGAATTCAACAAAATATACACAGGATGTAATGGAAAATCCCATATCTAACAATTCTCCTGTTGGATTACAAATGTATAAAATGTGAAACCTAGGTTCCAACAAAAACTAAAAAAGTAATGTGCATTGAGTTTTACATTTTGAGATAAAGATAATGAAACAAGACTTGAAAATACACCTTTAGACAAATGTGCACTTACTAAGCCACCATAGTTTAAACACAAAATCATAAAACCATACATTTATACTGATCTTTAAAATTTTCTTTGTAACACACACTTTTCAAATGTGTGTTATACTAACTTATAACTGAAAGGTCTGCATAATTATTAAAAATGGAAATGGAAAATAAAATTAAATTGTAGGCTGCCTCAGCTCATATTACAACTGGCTTCTCAACTGTGCGAGTTCTTTTGTGGAGTGTCATTTTATCTTTACGTGTAAAACCTTTCTTACAAATGTTGCAAACATAGGGCTTCTCACCAGTGTGAGTTCTTTGGTGGACTTTCAATTTATTTTTTTGCGCATAACTTTTCTTACAAATGTTGCAAACATGGGGCTTCTCACCAGTGTGAGTTCTTTGGTGGACTTTCAATTCATATTTACTTGCAAAACTTTTTTTACAAATGTTGCAAACATAAGGCTTGTCACCAGTGTGAGTTCTCATATGGACCGATAAACTACTTTGTTGTACAAAACTTTTCTTACAGGTGTTGCAAACATAAGGCTTCTCACCAGTGTGAGTTCTCATATGGACCAATAAACTACTACGATGTGTAAAACTTTTCTTACAGGTGTTGCAAATATGAGGCTTCTCACCAGTGTGAGTTCTCATATGGTTCAATAAGTAATTTTTCTCTGCAAAACTTTTCTTACAGGTGTTGCAAATATGTGGCTTCTCACCAGTGTGAGTTCTCATATGGACCAGCAAGGAACTTAGATGTGCAAAACGTTTCTTACAGGTTTTGCAGACATGTGGCTTCTCACCAGTGTGAGTTCTCATATGGACCAATAAACTATTTGACTGTATGAAACTTTTCTTACAGATGTTGCAAACATGAGGCCTCTCACCAGTGTGAGTTCTCATATGGTCCGCTAAATGACTAGCTCTTTTATAACTTTTTTTACAGGTGTTGCAAATATATGGCTTTTCACCAGTGTGAGTTCTCATATGGACCAATAAACTATATGACTGTGTGAAACCTTTCTTACAGGTGTTGCAGATGAAGGGCCTCTCACCTGTGTGAGTTCTAATATGGGCCAATAACAGACTATGCTTTATATAACCTTTCTTACAGGTGATGCAAACATGTGGCCTCTCAACAGCATGAGTTCTCATATGCTTCAATAAGTCATTTTTCCGTGTGAAACTTTTCTTACAGGTATGGCAAATATGAGACTTCTTAACTTTATGAGTTCTCATATGCTTCCGTAAGTAATCTTTGTGTGTGTAACCTTTCTTACAGGTGTTGCAGATGAAGGGTCTATCACTTGTGTGAAACCTAATATGGTTTTTTAACGGTGCAAGGCTTTTAAATGTTTTCCCACATGAGCAGCACGAGTACGGCTTCTTACTCGTGTGAGTTCTGATGTGGGCTGCCAAACTACTTGTAGAATCAAAGTGTTTGCCACATGTTTCACAAGATTGTGGCTTCTCATTTGTGTGAATTGTCATCTGTAAGAGTTGGCAGAGAGTTGAGTCAGCTACAGGAGAGAGGAGCTGGTGGTCACTGTCTGGTTCAGGCTCTGAGTGGTCACTTTCCTCTTTTTTAGGTGTCAACATGAAGGTATGAGTCTGTTGCTTCAGTACAAACTGCTCTCCATCCTGACTCGTGCAGATTTTCTTACATTCTTGTTCCTCTTGGTCCAGACTGAAATTCCTCTCCTGGTTACAGAGCTGCTGGTCACTCAGAACCTCCTTCTCATTACATACACGTTGCTGTGGAAGATCTGCAGACAAAAAGAATGGAGATTAAGACAATCAACAATATGATTTGGACAGCTAATGGTCAAGTTATAACACTGACTGCAACTTTAATGCTCAGGTCCAGATTGGACTAAATTTGGACAAGCTCCCCAAAATTATTCAAACCAGTTACCCAAAAAGACCAGAAGGTGGTGCAAGTGAGCTCCTTGAAGGAACAGTGTTGGACCAGTGTCTTACTTCTGAATATCATACACTTAAGGACAAAATTATTAGCCCGTTTATGAAAATGTCATTGTTTTAAAAGTAACTTTGCTCTGTTTAACAGCATGTGGGAGATACTTATAAAACAATGACATTTTAATAGGGGGGGGGCTAATAATTTCATCAACTGTATCTTCATTTTCAAAAAAGGCACAGCACACACTTCTGTAAATCAAATATATTAACACCAGTGAATGCATTTTAAACAGAATTTACAAATCCTTCCTACTCACAACTGTGTTTGCTCTTTTTAAATCAACAGAAACTGCAATGGTACAACACCGGAGCAACACCGGTGGAATTGACGTGACCACTGTTAAGAACCCCAATGCCACTCTCCTCTTCCACATCACTCAGCCACGTGCAGACATCTGGTGGGCCTGCAGTCACTGCAGGCAGATGATGCAAACCCTTCCATTCAACTGGACCGGCACCTGCACTCCTATAATGCTTATTATGCCTGTTTCCATAGGGACCATTTACACTCACCACTCTCACAGTCGAACTAAACATAGTACTACTCCCTAAGGCTCATTTTACGAAGGTGTTTATATAGATGACATAGGTGTTCCCCGTGGGGTTCCAGATAAATATAAAGCTAGAAATCAGATTGTGGCAGGCTTTGAATCACTGCTATGCTTTTGGTGTACCATTAACAAAAATGTAGATTGGATTAATTACATTTACTACAACCAACAACGTTTCATTAACCATACACATGATGCAGTTGTTGGCTTAGCTGAACAGTTGGCTCCCACCACTTTGATGACCTGGCAAAACAGAATGGCCCTAGACATGGTTTTGTCTGAAAGAGGAGGTGTGTGTGTCATGTTTGATGATTCATGCTGTACTTTCATTCCTAACAACACAGCCCCTGATGGATCAGTGACAAAGGCACTTGAGGGTCTGCGATCCCTCCGCAATGAACTTGCAGAAAATTCTGGTGTTGATACCGGCATCACTGGATGGTTTGGCTCATTGTTTGGTAATGGAAAACTGTGATTTTAGCTCTCCTAACCAGCATATGTGTTTCCATTGCTGTCTTTTCTCTCTGTGGTTGTTGCATCATTCCCTGTGTCAGAGGTCTCATAATCAGATCTATTGATAAAACTGTCACCCATCAAATGTGTAACCACACCCGTATCCCAGTCCCGGACCTCTCCCTTGCCCCTGATTGCTCCCCTGACCTTCCCTCACTGCTTTATAAACCTACATTTAACTAGTGTATTTGTTGATTTAAAGGAATTCAAATTTTTGGTTTTTGTTTTTTTTTTTTTTTTTAAATACAATGGTTAATATTTGTTTTAAGTATTTGTTTAACACATACAGATGATCTCATCTTAATCTACAAACCTGTCTCCATGGTCCTTAGCATTTTGTATTAACCTATTTTCCCATGTGTCATGTTCGCCCATGCCTTATCTGACATGGTATGCAGTATTCAATCCCAGCATTTTCAGTTATGTTCGTCATTTTTGTATTTTAACTCTGACCTTGTTTATAGACAAAGACATAAATTAGGTTTCTGTAATCAAACTGACTTCATTTGAAGAGAAAACTCTTTCTATAACACTGATATAATCAGTTTGGTTTGACATAGCGGGTTAACATAGCACTATTAAAAGATGTAAAACAATAAACTCAAATATCTATTTTGAATTTTGACCTAGAATTTCAACTTTATTTGATTGGACACTGTTTCCCAAGTTAAGTCAGTTCACTAAAGGAAAATCTATTAAAAAAACAATGCCATGCCCATAAGATGTGTCTCTGCTGGAGACATAACAAGATGGAGGAAGAGGTTTGTGCATCATATGTTCTTGTAACCTCTCCATGGTGGTGACCCTCTACTGTGCATAAAGTACATGGGTTGAAGATATTCATCTATTACTTTATTTTCTTTTAACTTTTGTTTTTCTTTTTCTTTTATTTTCATTCTTCTGATTTTGCTTGCCTCCATATTTGGATGAATGCCTATGTTCCACAAAAACAGCCCTTGCACTTTCACTTCTTATATAAAAATATATACAAGGAACTGAGAATGATGATCAGCAATGTTCAAACTCTAAACATTTTAACTATAACTGCCAGAAAAATTGTTCAGGATGCAACGAAAACACAAATAAAATCAGCTGAGATAAAGGATTCTGGAAAAAAAGTGGTGTGGCTGTTTCAAGATGCGCAATAAAGAGGAACATAAAGAAAAATGGGCTGCAGGGTTTAGTCATTAGAACAAAACCATTACTATGCCAATGAAAAACAACAGCAGAGACAAGCCTCAAAACTTCTGGAACAAAGTTATTTGGAGTGATCACAAATCCTGCCAGGGTATATAAACTGTATATGTATCAACCCTGGCAAGTTCCTTGTCAGAATCTGACATGATGTCCTGCGGTTCATGTTTGGTCTTGTCTCCGTTAACCTCAGATCTGAGTTGATTTCAATAAAGTCTTTCAACTTAACTCATCACTGACTCCACAGATTCCATCCCTGATCACCGAGCCTTGTTAAGCAAATTCTCCCCAACAAATATGGGGCAAATAAGCGACACACACTTCTTGGTACTTATTAAGATCATTCTGGTTGTACTGACCTATCAGGAAGAGCTGGTGGTCACTGTCTGGTTCTGGCTTCATGTGATCACCTTTTTCATTATCAGGAGTCAACATGAAGGAATCAGCCTCCTGCTTCAGTTCAAGCTGCTCCTGACTGGTGCACATTTCCTCCTCTTCCTCTTTAATCTGGTCACAGAGCTGCTGCTCAGTGAGAACGTTATGCTGTGGAAGATCTGCAGACACAGAGAAGGACAGTAATAAAAAAACAGATCTCAGTTGATTTCAATAAAGCCTTCCAACTTAATTCATCACTGACTCCATAGATTTCATCCCTGATCACCAAGCCTTGTTAAGTGAATTCTCCCCAACAAATATAAGTGACACACAATTCTTAGCACTCATTAAGATCATTCTGGTTGTACTCACCTATCCGGTGTAACTTTAATTGAGGAGTCCAAAAGATCTCCATCAGTCTGAACTGACAGTCCTTCTCTTCTTTGCACTCAACAAAGGTAATTTCTACATGTTTGTTTCCTGTCTGATCTTGACTCTCAGTTACAGGAGAAAGGAATTGGTGGTCACTGTCTGGTTCTGGTTTCATGTGATCACTTTTTTCATTATCAGGAGTCAACATGAAGGTATCAGCCTCCTGCTTCAGTTCAAGCTGCTCCTGACTGGTGCAGATTTCCTCCTCTTCCTCTTTAATCTGGTCACAGAGCTGCTGCTCAGTGAGAACATTCTGCTGTGGAAGATCTGCAGACACAAAGATGGATACAGAGAAGGACAGTAATAAAAAAAAACACAACACAGTTTTTATGTATCATAATATCATTTTGCAGTTTTGCAAGTTGCAGCTAAACGACCATGACTGACACGTTGAGCAGTTGCCAGTCAAAATATTCAGAGAGAACTCAACCAATCAGAGGTCAGGGTTGATTTGCTGAAATAAATCTATACTAATGTAAACCAAGTTTAAGCTGTCATTCCTTCACTTCTCCTGTGTGTTTTGTGACCACATCTGTGGCTGTTCCTGCTGAGACAGACAGTTTTTACATCTGTCTCACTCTCTACTCACGTATCTCTAGTCTTGCTCCTTTGTTTCCCCTGTTGTACTATATGACCCAACTTTAATCTTTAATCCTCAATGTAACCGTAAGGTTACAGTGGGTTAGAAATGAGGTGCAGAGGTGACCTGTCAGAACAGATCATCAGAGAGAAATTCACCAGCAACTGCAAACCACTCTTCCAAGGGCACTTTATCTACAAAAAATGGGAAAAATCAAGGAAAATGTTCTTGAGTCTGGTTGTTGAGATGAAGCACCCACACCAGGTGTACTTAAATCTATTTCATGGAGGGAAAGACAGAAGGGGATGAAACATAAAAATCAAACTCTTAGTCTACAATTGACAAATTGTAGACTAAGAAAAAATTGACAGGCCGGATGAAGTGCTTCAAAAAGTGATTCTTCATCCTAAGGGGACGATGCTTTGGTCAAAACAAAGCATTGACATTTTCCATCATCGATCAAAAGAAGACTTAACATAACTTGATGCAACAGGAAGCATTCTAAAGAGGAGTAATCACAGTTGCTATTGCATATTAACAGGGGAAGCTACTGCTGAAGATTTCAGGCACCCCATCCTTCACTGTTGTCTGAGCCATATAAAGATAAATCTGTGCAAAAAACAGTGAGTGCATTTAATTTAAGAAAAAAAAACTAAGAAAAAACTATGTATGTGTGTGTGTGTGTAAAAGATATACTGTTTACTTTTTCCTCAGTGTACCCAAGAACTACAAGCTAGCCATGCATAGTTTTTGACTTATGACATCAGCAGCTTCTATCAAAGAGTTTGATGAAATGCTCCTTAGCTGCACAGTTCAAGTCCATGCAGCTCTTACAATGTTGCATGCATTTCCAAATGCTTCAGTCCATGAAATTTTGTACATAAATGACTTAGAAAGAAAAAAAAGTACTAATTCAAATTAAATTCACTTTATAAATGTCACAATATATGCAGGTAATCTTTGTGACAGTAAGCACTCACAACCCCCTTGTGGGGTAGCCTTCTCAATGTCATGGACATGTTTTTTATTGCCAGACCAAAACGAGGAGCTAATTTTAATTTATTGTATTTTCTTTGTAATAAGTTATGTACATATATTTTTTGAAGTGGGATGCATGTGGAAATTGAAAATGTTTCCATATTAGATCTAATAGTAATGTTTGCATATTCAGGTGACTTGGGAAGGCATGGTGAAGGACTCCCATTTCACAAAGAAGTTTTCCAACATTTCATAGAAAAAAATGTCAATGTAATGTTTGACCTGTTTCATGTATATTTTTAAAGTAGAGAACCGTAATTGTGTTCTTTTTAGAATTTCACACAGGACAACAGGACTCTGGGAGTGATGGAAGGATCTGAAATGCTTCTGAGTTTAAAATAAATAGCTTAATAAGTGAGTCTGATGTCTTGTATTCTTAAGCTATGATTTGAAATTGCACAAAGTATCGATATCGGATCGGTATCGCCGATACCAGCCTGAATTTCAGTCAGTATCGGATCGGAAAGGAAATCGGTGGTATCGAACATCACGACCCGAAGGCCCTGAACGCACCGGGACGTTGTCTACCAAAATAAGCGGCACATTTTATGCCACACATAAGTGGCATGTTTTTAAAGCGTAGATGGTGTGACCGCGGTTAATTACATCAATAGCGGTACGAATTGTAATATATAAATAAAACGTTTATATTTTAGTTTCTTTGATCTAAACATTAAACTTACATTTAAAATCAAATTCGCTCCGCAGCGAGACACGTTCCTCCGCCATCTTGCTTGTATTGGAAAAGAGTTTCCACCGGCGCGCAAAGAATTCTGGGATAAGGTCGGCCGCAAAGGATCCACCAGAACTATCCTTCCCAGCCAAGCTTCGCATACGAAGGAGTCGACGTAGACCGGTCCAAATGGAACAGCCTACGTCGCTGCGCTGTGACGCATTTTGATTTTATCCGGCTGACGAATCCACACTCCGTAGGATACAGTACCTTAAATGGGACAGGGGTAAGTTTACTTTGTCGGCGGATACAGTTGGCCTCTGCCACTGGGGGTTCGCTTCTCTTCTTCTTCTTCTTCTGTTGACAACGAGGGGGCATTACCGCCACCTACTGGACTGGAGCGTAGGTTAGGCGATTCGGAAAGAAAAATAAACTTCTTGATATTATTATTATTATTATTAGTAGCAGTAGTAGTAGTTGCTGTTGTAGTTGTTTTAGAGATTAGAGAAGTAGATTTTTCTTACCAAATCGCTTCAACCACACTCCAGTCCAGTAGGCGACAGTAATGCAACTTGTTACTAATTAAACCCATCCGAAGTAGAGGATGAAGAGGCCGGAACTTTTGTGTGTGGTAAAATATTTGTTCCACGGACGCATTTGGTGTTACACAAAATGTTGATATTTGCCTCTTAGTTGAAGCCACCGCGGCGTATTAGTTGTCACAGAGATTAGTTGATTAACTTATTATCGCTTCTCTTTGTAAGATAAGTAACTCTTTTAAATGTCGGGGTAAGTTCGTGACAGTTCGTGATGGGAGTCCACGGACTGTGGAGGCTTCTGGAGAGCACAGGCAAACCCATCAACCCCGAGACACTGGAGGGAAAGATCCTCGCTGTTGGTATCCTCCTCGTCCTCACCTGTTATTTAATGGCTTCAAATCAAAAACATGGGAGCTGCTGGAACAATTAAATATACATTTATATATTATAATGAAATATGTAGAAATGTATCTTTAAATATCCATAATTCTCTATTAACCATTTAAAATACATGTCAGAAATCAAAATAAGATTGCTACATATAACATATATACATTTTATATATACATACAAATATTTTAAAAAGTATTATATTTTAAAATTTTAATATGTGCATTTGTTTTGTTAAACATCACTAAAGTACTGAGCAACGTTGGAGTTACTATTTAATTAAATGTACTTTTGCAGTGATGGTTCGTCTCTGTCAGATATGCTGATGCATCCTCTGTTAAACCACAGCATTAACCTTAACCAGACACGTCCAGACATCAGTATATGGCTGAATCAGGCTGTGAAGGGGGTGAGGGACCGTGAAGGCAACAGTGTCCAGAATGCCCACCTCCTCACTCTCTTCCACCGTGTCTGTAAGCTGCTCTTCTTCCGCATCCGGCCTGTTTTTGTGTTTGACGGAGATGCACCGTTGCTGAAGAAGCAGACTTTGGTAGGTTCTACTGGAGAATCATCTGAATGTCATCAATGGTTTCTAAATAACAGATTAAAACATTTCCTGTGATTCCTCTATGCCTTTTTCCTTTAACTTTGGTTTGAATGTGGTTCTCCTGCAGGCTCTGAGGAGGCAGAGGAAGGAGGAAATGAGTCAGGAGTCCAAACGGACCAATGACAAACTCCTGAAGACATTCCTGAAGAGACAAGCTATTAAAGCTGCACTTGGAGATCGCAGGTGAGGGACAGGGACAGTGAACTCTCTCTTCACCAACTCAAACACTCTTGCACTTTGGTATGACGTGGATAAATGGTTAAATGGAGTGATAATAATGCTCTAGAATTTGTAGAGTTTGATGAAGACAAACAACTACTTAACCAAAACATTTAGAAATTCTCTGTCTCATCCACAGTATAGGATTTTAAAAAGACACTTTTCAGTTTGATTTGATGCATGCTAATTTGAAAGCTTATATTTGTGCTGTGTCATGTTTCAAAAAGTTCTATTTATTTTGACCCAGGGTTTTATTTTATTTTATTTTTTACAGCATTAGCTCAGTGAAAAAGACTTGCATCATACGTAATGCAATGAAACAAAAAATAGAACATATATACATTCTGTCTGAAGTGTCTCTCTTGTTTTGTCCTTGTCACAGTCAGGATCCTTTACCGAGCCTCTCCAGTGTGAAAAGAGATGAGGTGGACGACATGTACGTCCTACCTGCTCTGCCACCTACAGAGGAGAAGGATGAAAGCAGATCAGAGGCCGAGGAAAGGTATTGTGGATAAAGTAATTCACTCAGAATTCCATAATTTGTTATTTCACTTGTAACACAGGTAGGTGAATCATTTTATATTATTTACCTCTTTTTTTAGCTCAGAAGAGGAGGAGAGAAGAGAGCGGGAGGGAGCAGACACTTATTACATGTATCAGGTAAAATTATCATCAGCAGGAGCATCAAATTATGTAGCACCAAAACCAAGAAATATGTCTTTACATGCTTTATGTTTAGTGATAAAGCAGTTTCATTTTAAAGGGATGGTCAAGGGTTTCTGAAGTGTGTTGGTATCGTTTCCAAGAAATATCATGGGACCAGCAGAAACAGAAAGTAAAATTCGATTTTAGTCACTTAGCAAAAGGTTTACCAAATAAAATCCATGCCTGCTTCACTTAATAATACCTATTCTTATTATTTAATAATAATAAGAATGCAATTGCTCTATTTTATTGCATTAGACAGTCTTTACCAACAGGTTTACAGTTCTTTCTCCACACACTGAATTTCATTGAGAAAATTGCTTATTTTAAGTCACAGCACACAGGAGTCGATGCCTGGGTTTGAAATCCTTATTTCTTTATATACCTGTTACGCTGTTGAGAGATGTGCTCTCATTTATTTATTTGTGTGCCCCTTTTGAATGAGTTTTGTTTTGTTGCGGCAACCGCTGATTTATGTTGATGATGTAATGTGGTCATGGGACCCACCTGTTAGCTGCAGCTGTACAGTGATTGCGGTTGTTCACACAAAGAGAGCAAACATGTGTGGTGTGATACGTTAAACGCTGTGGAAGAAAACTCTGCTGACATACACAAAATTACCAAACAAGGTAGGTGTAGACTCCTGTGTCCCTGTGAGCTAAAAACGCAGATTTTCTCTACTGACTTTGGTGTGGGAGAGTGAGCAGTGTACAAACTTAAGTTTCTAGTCAGGACAGGCAGTCTAATGGTGAGAAAAAGCAGTGGGTATAGTCTTAAGTTATTGTAGATGTGAGCATGTGTAAATTTAATTAGGTTGAAGGGCTAAAATTGTTTTCTCTCTGTCCTTTCTGGCAGCCATGTTATGAGTGAGAGCGAGTGTCTGTGTCCCAACCTGGTTCACGAAAACGTCAGTGTTAATAACGTGTCGTTACTTCACACAGGGGCACATGAACTGTCCCTTTAATGACAGTTATTTTAATCGTCTCATTACTCACATACTGTAAATGCTGTGTTCCAAAGTTGGTTAACTTTATTCACTTTTATCAGCCTTGGTTTTTAATGATTGCACTGTAAAGACAGATTGTTCATTGTGTTTCAGGGAGAACGGCACAGAAACCCCAACTCCGTGGACATCAACTCGGAGGAGTTTTCCTGCCTGCCTCCTGAAATGAAACACGAGATTCTCAAAGACATGAAAGAGTTTTCCAAAAGACGCCGAGTCATGTACCACCCACCTCCCGAGGTAAAACCTTCCTTCACTCAAATTCCCACCTGCTCACCCATTGACTCCTGCAAACACTGAGTCCTCTTTACTTCCTGTCAGGCTTCAGGAGACTTCTCCCAGTACCAGTTGGCGGGCCTGCTGCAGAGGAACCAGCTGAACCAGCGTCTGGAAAGCGTGGAGAGAGAGATGAGCGAGCAGAGTGTAGGCAGTGCTCCACAGCTCCACCAAGAGGACGGACAGGATCACAGCGTAGAGTCACGTCGGCTGGTCTCAGAAGACAATTCCCACTATATTCTTATTAAAGGTGAGACAGTTACAATCATGTGCGCTCAGCCACGACTATAATCGTGACGTGTGTAGAATAAAGCACAATATTTTAGCCAAATATTTGTTAACATATTTAAATCAGTTGAATGCAGGTATTACCTAATAGACTGGAAACTAATCTTTAACCTTATTTTGTGTTGCAGTAGTTTTAGTAGTTGCACAGAATACCTGCACCCCGGATAATTTGTGTAATGTTCAGATTTTTTTTGTCAGTCATTGTCATTATTTAAAATATAATAGCAGAACTGTTGAAATACTGAACACACCACTATGTTTGTTTCGGCTCAGGCCCCTCAAAGAGTAAACCTGCCCCTGAGAGTCAACCAGCAGCTTCTCCCTGGTCTGGTAGTTCACTGTCAGGCTGCAGGAAAAAAGCAGCGGACAAACCCGAGCCTCTGTGGCGTCCTGTGTGCGACGGAGAGGAAGAAGTGCTGAGTCCTTTCTCAAAAGATGCCAAACACTCAGCATCAAAATTACCTGAGAGAGACATGTTTCCACCCTCGCCTCGTACACTGAAGGCAATCCAAGCTGCAATAAGTGACAGCTCAGATCAGGAGAACGTGGATGAGGGTGAGAAGGATGGTAGTGTGTCTCCACGTACTCTGCTGGCGATCCAAAAAGCTCTGGCTGAGGAGGAGGAGGACTCTGTTACTCAGCATAGAACAATGACCAGTGACCTGTCCACCAAAATGCACTCAAATTTTCACCGTCCTGTGATCATCAGCTCAGAGGAAGAGACCGAGTCTGAACAGAAGAAACCAGATTCTCAGGGGAAATCAACAGGTCCAAGTCTGCACGAGAGAGATAGTCTCTTAGTTAGTAGTTCTGAGGATGAGATGGAAGAAGTGATTGGTCAAAGAAACAAAGCTCTTCACCTTGCAGTGCTGCAACAACCTCACAGGACAGAGATCCAGTCAAAGAATGGAGATCTGACAAAAGATACAAGGACAGAAATTGGAAATAAGACAGAGAAACAAGAGGAACCAGAGCACAGACACATCAAACATGGAGGGTTTGGTTTGATTAAACCACAAGATGCTGCTGCTGCTTCCACTCAAAACATGTTATCCATTCATCTTTCTGCTCACCAGTGTGGAAAACCTGTCAGCGCACAGACTGAAATTCACCCTGTTCTTATAAAGGACAGGAGTAACATGTCACCTGAAGCTTTGGTGGTGAAGGATGGAGGTGATGTGAAGTCAGATGACAGCGAGGGAAGCATATCAGAAGGTAAAACCCACACAGATCAGACAAAAGGTAGGGATTAAAAAGACTTGCTGTGCTAACTAAACCGCTTGTACTCCTGCACCAAAGTGCATAGACAAAATCAGCATTTTAAGCTCACAGAAAAACAAGAGGTGTCTCCTTCAAACTGTCTACAGTTTGCTTACTAAATTTGTATCTGGTTGGTAAATCCAAAAGATTTCAAATATAGTCCCAAAATAACACATTTAACCTTACTGATAGAGGCAGCAGTGGACCAACAATTCCTGTGTGCCAAGATGTAAAATTGTTAATTTTCTCTATGGACTTTGGTGCAAGGAAAAAGAGTGTTGTAAGTTACTGTATGTTTCTTTCAGAGAGCTTCATCGAGGTCTCAGAAGAAGAAATGAAAGAGGAGGACTTGGATGATTCATTTTTACAAAATACAGAGGAAGAAGGTTCTCCAGCTGAAGTCCACAAACATGAGACAGAGAAGAAAGAAGAAGAAGCAGAGGAACGATTAAGCAAAGCTACTGCTGCTGCTCCGAGATCAGAGGAAGAAGAGGACGAGCCAAACGAGGCAACAGAGACGGAGTCCAACTCGGCTCCAGTCTTAAATGAATGGGAAAACATGGATGTGGTCAGTGTTTCTGCTTTCTGATTGTGGTCAAAGTCCTGCAAATTGTCCTGATGTTTTTTTGCTCAGCTGTGAAAGTATCTTTGTTCATCTACTCTGAGTTTTAAACAGTCTCAGGCTGTTTTTTAATTAGACTGTTCAGCCAGCGAATGTGGCTGATGCAGGTGTCTGTGTGTGTTGTGGTGCAGGAGGAGCTGGAAGCCCTGGAGAACTCTTTACAGGTGGAGCAGAACAACCTGACGGAGCAGAAGCAGCAGCAGGAGAGGATGGCAAACACTGTCACTGGACAGATGTACCTGGAGAGCCAGGTGACACCAAGAAAAAAAATCACATCAACACATACAGATACATAAACAAAACCAAAAAAATAATATGAGAAGCTTTAAAGTCTGTTACAAAAACGTACAGTATGTACTGTTAGTTTATGGTGGTGATACAAAAAATAACTTTTACAGTCATTTGAATGGCATTTTGACAATGATTTGGAGTAAGTGAGTCTCATGAGGGTCTTATTTTCAAGCTATTGAAAATTATAGATATTTTCTGTATAAATATAATTATATAAAGTATAACAAACCATGAAAATCCATGTCCAAACTGTGCATACAGTATGACCTAGAGCAGGGGTGTCAAACTTATTTTAGTTTAGGGGCCACATATAGCACAATTTGATCTCAAGTGGACAGGACCCAAAAATAATAGCATAATAAACTACAACAACAACAACTGCATACTTTTTCCTTTGTTTTGAATTTAATGATTTATCCTTTCACAAAACATATTTTGAACAACCTGAAAGTTTTTGGGAAATTTTTTTTTATTATTATGTCTACGTTTACCATTTACACATGAGCATTACAGCAACACAGTGGATCTACAAAGGCACAAAACACTAGAGTATTTTTCACAAATTTATCCTGCTGGCCTGATTGGACCCTCTGGTTTTGGCACTTGTGCCCTTTTTTCCCTTTCGTCATTATCCTTTCCCAGTTGGAAGTTTCAACTGGAATGTCCACGTAGATTAATTTTGAACTTGTAAAGTCAGATTAACCTCAGAAACATGGTATACCAAGATGGCTGCCACTCGCGTGAATACTTTCACTGTCAGTAGCACTTGTGACTTACTTGTTTCACATTACGTCAGTCGTACACAGAATTTTTAACTCCCAGATTTGACTTACAGTGAATGCTATTTACAGCAGTGCATTTCAAGTTTTATATAGAGACCAAATGTTTTAAAGATGATAAATCCCAGCAACTCAGTTCACATCTGTTCACATTACTTTGGTGTTGCACATTTTTCTTTGCATTTTGTGCTTAGTGAAGCATTGAAGTGTTTAGGATTTTTGGATTCAACCGATTTCATATTTTAGTTTTTCTGATGTCCATTCTGGCCAGTAGATTTGTCTGGAACAAGTTTGGACTTTCAAGTTGTGCAAAATATGTGCTCAGACCCTAAATATATAAAATACTCATGCATAGTATTTGTTTCTCTCACTGTCTTCAGATCTGACAACCCACAACAGGTGGAACTAAGTGGGGGTTAAATTTCATTCCCGCTGCCATGACGAGGAGTCACAATTACGTCACCATTTTTAGTCTGTGTGTTTAAGTCTGTGCATTTACAGTATAGTGTGACTATGTGAACTCACTCACACTCAGATATCAGGCTGTCTGCATATTCTCCCACACAAAATCACCGCAGATAATAAACACTCAAAGTATCTCACCTTCATTTGTCTCCAATAGTGATAAGCTGCTAAGAGCAACGGAATTTCTCAGCTGAACACAGAGACGTTGACTTAATCCACAAAATCAACAACATACATTATTTTTGTAAACTTTCATGAAACTAAATGTATTTTCTCAACTGAGGAGAAAAAGACTTTTAGGCAGTTAATTGTTGTAGAACTGCAGAATTTCATCATAATGCTGTTTAGACGCACTTTTTGTCTTTATCAATACAATTGTGGTTTCATTCATTTTGTATGTTGCACTCAGCCATATTGCGATTTACATTGTTTTGAGATTAACTGTGGAACTCCAAGTGTAACCATGTGAATGTTGTCTTTTCGACACCAGGAGCTGCTGCGGTTGTTCGGCGTGCCGTTCCTCATGGCTCCAACTGAGGCCGAGGCTCAGTGTGCGGCTTTGGACCGGGCTGACCAGACTCACGGGACAATCACAGACGACTCCGATGTTTGGCTGTTCGGTGGGCGCCACGTCTACAAAAACTTCTTCAGCCAGAACAAATATGTGGAACACTATCAGTACAGTGACCTGCAGAACCAACTGGGTCAGTGCTCGCCATCTCAGATGTCTTGATGTCACGAGTCCCTATTATAATTAGATATTTATTTAAGCTGTAACTTTTAAACAAATGTCTGTTAAAACTAATTAAGTCAAACAGCATTATTTAGATTTTTTGTTGCCCGGCAACATTCCTGTGCTGCACACAGGAACTGATTTGTTTTAAGGCAAGAGGCTACAGCAACATTGCTCTAGTAAATCAAGATACCAGCAAATATGGTGGAGTTTGACTGTAAACAGAGAAAAGCTCCCACAGAATGTTTCAGAACCTGGTTATTTAACAGTTTAACGTGATTAAAGCTTCTTTCCCCGCCCGTCCCTCCTCTGCTGCTGGAGTCCTTAACTTAAATCTGTTAATTCTTGTAACTTCTCTGTGATGTGGTCAGTGCAGAAATCCCTCCAATATTTATCTGAGTTATGTTCGTGCCATTTTATTTTCATTCATCTGACATCATTTTCTAGCCCCTGTTGTTTTGGCAGAGTGAGGCGTTGAAATAGTGTTAAGAAAACATCACAACCGGAATCTTATAAGCTAATAGTGGACATATCAGAGGCAGGTGTTAATGTTGGTGCTGAGTGATGAGGCTGTCAACATGAAGACCGCAGATTGCCCAAGGCTTTATGTCTCGCTCCACTCCATCCAAATCTTTTCCCTGGAATCTGTTTCCGTCAACAATCTATGTCTCTCACTGTCTCTCTATCAGGTCTGGACAGGAATAAGCTGATAAATCTGGCTTACCTGCTTGGAAGTGACTACACAGAGGGTATACCAGGGGTCGGATATGTGACTGGCATGGAAATACTCAATGAGTTCCCAGGATCAGGGTTGGAGCCTCTAATGCAGTTCAGGTGTGTGTTTGTTTCAGGGTTCATGGGAACTTGTCTTTATTTTCAAGGGCTTTGGGTCTGTACACATGAGAATACACACAAGTTTTGTATCTTTGCATCATAAGGACACATGGAACTGGCGTTTGGGGACTTAATGGCCAATATGAACCAATTAAGAAGTAAATGTGTGTATGGGTAACTGCATCATCGTTTCCAAAGGTCTGCATTCTTTCCTGTCCATTCTTAAATGAAGCCCTGGAGTATTTTCAAACAGAAATGGAACCAGCTGTGTTTTTAGTGCACCAAAACAGCGTGTCTGGAGCAGAATACGTACATGTGTTTTTAAACAAAAATTAAGTGTGGATGTAGCAAAAGAAGCTTTCAAAAGTCAAGATCCTTGATTATGTAATTTTAGGAGAAGAGTAGTTAGTTCAGGATTCCCTTGGGTCCTTGAAAATCTTGAAAGTTTGTGAGTTTCATGCTTCCGTTTTTTTTGCAAGAAAGACGTTAATTTGATACTTAGGTAAATGTCTCACTTTTTATGACCTACTGTTTCATGCACCCTGCATTGCTTGATGAGTCATAATTGCTAGCAGCGTCCACTGTCTCTCTCCACATAAGATTCCATGCAGAACAATGAGAGAGTAACGTTAAGCAAGAGAGAGCAAATGACGTGATGCCTGGGAAATGAACATTCCAAGATCTCTGTCTCACCAAAGAAAATTACAAAGACTGGTTTGACCAAAATCCCAAGGACAATGACTTGTCCTGATGTGGACTGTGCTGCAAATCAATAAAAGTGGACACCATGGACAAAGAGCCTTTTATAAGTTGCCCTCCCATCTTGAGCTGTCAGCATGTTCAGTCCTTGAATTTGAGGAAATTGGTCATAGGAAGTCCTTGAATTTGATGTTGACGAAGGTCTGGGAACCCTGATAGTTCCTAAGTACATTCAAACCTGGTGTTAGTTTCAGATAGTTTTAGTCTGCTGTGCTTCTAGGCTGTGTATGTTGGACTGCAACACATTTTTAAGGCTAAAATTTGAACACACAAGCTGTGTCCCAATAATAAAGAGAACAAAGTCAGATATATTTAAATGTATATGATGTAAAATAAATATTCACCTATATAACATCCCCTTCCTCTGTGACAAACATGTTACATTCCATATCTATTATTGTGTTTTGTACATTGTGACAAATTAGTTACAGCTTTTAACGTTGTTGGTTTCTGTCTGTTGGTTGATTCTTTTCACCTCCAGCTCGTGGTGGTCAGAGGTTCAGGAGAAAAAGCGTCTGGTGGCTGATCCTCGAGACACGAAGGTGAAGAAGAAATTGCGGGCCCTTAAAATTCAGCCTGGTTTCCCAAACCCAGCGGTGGCTCAGGCTTACATGCAGCCTGTGGTGGACCAGTCAGACAGCTCCTTCACCTGGGGACGCCCACAGCTCGACATGATCAAAGAATATCCTTTCAGGTTTTTGTGAGTGACGGAGTTTTAAAGCGGTAGAAAATGAGAGAGAGAATGAGAGAGTGTGTGTTCATTAATGTCAGAATAGTTCCTGAACTGGTCTTTTCACGTTCTGTCTGAGCCGATTTGGTTGGAGCAGTCGGAAGACAGAGGAGACTCTCCAGCCTGTGATCAAGCAGCTCAACGCCCAGCAGGTAAAATGTAAATATTTTAACCTTTTGCACACTGTTTTCTCAAGGCCGAGGTTCTGGCATCTTGAAGGACTTCTCAGACTGGCCTTCAGGATTTGGTGGCATTCTTTATTCACTGAAATGTGGTCTGTTCTTTATATTTTAATGCTGCACGTCATCTGTTTGGGTTCAGACTCAGTTGCGGATCGATTCATTCTTTCGCATGGAGCAACAGGAAAAGCAGGCGATCCGCAGCCAGCGACTCCGCCGAGCAGTCACCTGCATGAAGCGAAAGGAGAGGGAGGGAGGTGAGGAGGACAGCGAGGAGGAAGCATGTTCCCCCTTCAAAACTACCACTGGGAAAGTGACCAGCAGAACCTCAAAGAAAGGAGGAGGGGCAGAGAAAGAGGTGGAGAGATCTGTGGCAGGAGGAGGGTTCCTGGAATCAGAGGTGACCATTGCAACTCTGCCGACATCTCTCCAGGATGTGATCGGCTTCAGACAGGAGTCTGGGTCGATAAACTCTGTCCCTCAGTCAAATAAGACTCAGCCTCAGAAGGTCAGGAGCAGCAGTAGCAGCAGCTCTGGTGAGGACAGCCTTGGTGATGATGAAGCTGCTAAGGTTACAGCCCGATCTGTGTTTGAAGGCAACATTCGAGGCCGCAAAGCAAAAAATACACAACATAGAGGAAGAGGAAGGGGAAGAGGAAAAGGAAGGGGAAAAAATTGATTGAAAAATGAATAATTTGTCAAAAAAAAAAAAAAAAGATGTAATATTAAAGCTGATGCAGTTTTTGGTGATTTATTTTTTGTTGTTGATTATATTTTTTCTGCCTCTGTTTTGTGTTTTTTGTGAACAGAAAAGATGTAACTTTTGGCTGCATTCATCTGAAAACAGGCTCTGTGAAGCAAAACTATCAGACCTGACTGAGGCAGCGTTTGTGTGTATACAGCAGCAGCGCAAGGGTAGATGAAGACAAGAAGCATTCATCCCATCAAACTGCTTAACTACTGTGCTTTTTTTTTTTTTGATTACAATCAATTCTGAAACTTTAGGTTCTTCAGCTGTCTCATTTTACTAGAGCAAAGTTGCTGTTCCATTTATCTGTCCTTTTTATAAACTTTTTATGTGTGCAGCGCCACAATGTCATGAGATCTAAACACAGATAGACTGAGAAGTTCTTTCAGTCAACATTGTATGAACTCATTTGACAATGGTTTGAAAGAAGCAGACATTCAGTGATACTCAAACATTAACCATTAGTGCTTAATGTAGTCAATGATAATTGTAAGTATTTATTAAACCTGTTTTAGGAAGGAGTTTTTAGTGTTATTGGGCAATAATTACCTATGACCTTTTAAACAAAATCAATGCAGTTTGAAGGAGAGCTTGAGTTCTGGTCTGTTTGCGGCCTCAGAGTAATCATTGGACTGTTTAAAGCAAGAGGGTGCCTCCTGATAAGATAATATGCTTTGAGGAAAAGGGTGCTATTCCAGCATTGGTAATAACTGCTTAAGCTGCAATACAACACAATAAATGTCATAAAAGGCATGTCACCATGGACAGAACATTTCAGAAAATGGAGGAATTGCTTTTGATCACCGAGTATGTTTGTCCTCACTCCTCTTGTGTGAGGAGCTTAAGCCAGGATCAAAAATCATAAGCAGTTAATTGGCCTGGTGATGACACTTCACAATCAACAATTCTTCCTGTGACCCTGCCTACTGCAGCTTTAATATGAATGAATGTCAATATCAATGAAACGATTAGCTGTTTGGTATAACTTTCATAAAAACATTCCACTAAATGAAATATTTAAAGTGGTAATGAATTTATTAGATGGATTGTAGCAGTCTCATGCTAATCACAGAACATGTCAAATGCTGCGACATACTGCCTGTGATATTTGATATTTATGCTCCAAATGTGAAAATGCATCGTGTAAACTAAATGAAAATATTTTTGAGATTTTGTGAGGAGATGACCATATTTTATATAAAATTGTTGAAGGTTTTCTCCACAGTGCGTGTCATTTAGTTTTGTCGTGCCGATAGTGTTCACGAGTGGCTCTTTTTAGCAACGCACATCAGTTAAAGGTGGTATACCTGCAGAACTGCAGAAACATAACAAACACAAACATACTTATGGTGGTATACCTGCAGAACTGCAGGTATACCACCATAAGTATGTTTGTGTAAGTGTATAGTCACATAAAAACGAGAATTGTTTGGTTTCTGTAGCATTAGAACAAGTCTGTTAAGGCTCTTGCTTTATGGAGGCTGCCATGTTTCAACAGCAGCTTAAAGGGACAAACCTACCAGAACATGTGTTTGAATGAATGATGCATGTGAGCATTTTTGTGTTCTATTGTATTCACTGTTGAATATTACAGGGTTCCCAGAGGTCCTTGAAATCTTTGAAAGTTCACAATTCAAGGCCCTTGAAAATGTTTTAAAGTTGCCCCTAAATAGACATGGGTCATTGAAAGTGCTCCAATCTTATTATTAAAAAAAGAATTTTAATATATATTTAGGCAAATGTCTCCCTTGTTTTATGTTGTACATTGCTCGATGTAGAGTAGGCCTATGTCGAAAAAGCGTGCATATCTCACATCAACATCCGCCGTTGGAGTGAGATTTCATGCAGAACAATGAGCGAGTAATGTTAAGAAAGAGAGAGCAAAAGATGTGATACCTGGGAAATGAAAATTCCAAGATCTCTGTCTCACCAAAGAAAATTACAAAAGATTAGCTTCACTAAGATTGCAAGGACAATCATTTGTCCAGATTCAGAACATGCTGCAAATCAATAAAAGTGGACGCCATGGGAGAAGCAGCTTTTACAAGTTGCCCTCCAATTTTAAGCTGTGTCAGCACATTCAGTCCTTGAATTCAAGGAAATTGGTCCTAATAAGTCCTTGAAAAAGTAATTTTCCTCTGCAAGACCAGCTTTTATTACACACTACAGTAGTTAATAGGGATTTTAATGGATCAAAATCAAATCTGCCAGTATTTGTTTATAGAAAATGGTCTTAAAAAGAGAAAATATTCCAGATGACAGTTTGGGTGAAGATGCCTCAGTGATGCCAAAGGTCAGAGATCAGACTTGTGTTCTCTGCCCTTTTGAATTGTAGAAAAGCAACAGTGAGTGGATGTAAACTTTTGCTTATATGAACATATTTAGGACTTTTATGCATCAAATTCTACTTATTTATTTTAGTTTGTTAACTTTAAATTTGTCATAACTTAAACTATATTACTCCTCCTCTTTCCTTCTCCTCCTCTTCCTCCTCTTCCTCCTCTTCCTCCCAGGCTCCGATTCAGTAGCCTGGTGGAGCAGGTGTTGCTGTCACTCACATTTACAATGTTAGTGAGTGGCTTTATGCACAGCCAGGGAGTCCAAGAAATGTGGGCAAGAAGTTAGAAACACTGTGTTTGTGTGTAACATAACAACAAAGAAGGTGACGGCAAAGAACCTGCTGGACATGTGGGCTCTGATCTGGATCTAGAGAACATTATCCAAAGCTACAAAGCTGGGACGAGAGTTGGATCAGATTTTTCTGCTTTGGGCTTTCCTGCCCTCGTGCTTGGACGTCGTCAGACATGGACACTCAACAGTCCAAGGCTGTGGATGAATCTAAGCCTGAACAAGAAGGTCAGAACTTGTTTTCTCTATGTTGTTTTAGTGACTTTAATGTTGTTGCCACTATTTGAATAACAACCCATTAGTTTTGTGCAGAAAGATGAGACCCATTAAGCAGTTTGCAAGAAGTGTGTGTTGAAATATTTATTCCCTGTGAACAACTGTCTCTCTGCTTGTTTATGACCAAAATAACAGAGATATTTATACACACAAACCTATTATTCTGATCACCTGTGAGGTCCCTGGACCTCATTCCACTCCTGCATGGTCACGGTGTGGGATCCCCTGACCTTTCTCATTAAACCAGTGTTGTATAACTGAAGCTGTGTGTCATAGTCTCTGAGCAGCCATGGGCAAACTGACGCATAACTGAAGTGCCACCCAGTAGCATGAGGTTTCACACCATCACCACAGGATCAGAGGAGGCATCATGGGCCTGAACATGTGATCCATTTATAGAACAGGAAAATAAATGTTAACCTTTAATGTGATATGATCGGAAAACAATGATAAATCATCTGCTTGGTTCAAGGCTAGAGTATTTCAGTGGGGCTTTTAAAGCTCCAATGTGCAACATGTTTGGAAGGGAAGCATGAGGTGAAGGATATTCAGCTCCAACTTGCAACTTCACTAATAAGTGTTGCAAAATTTTACACACTGTGCCTTTATTCAATGCCATGGTTTCCATGGTTGCCCCACCATGTTATGGAAATCATGTGGGACCAGCATAATTTGAACACTGAGTACCCAGATAACCTGGAAAGAGTACTCACTATGTCACTTTTCCTTTACACAGTTATGGCACTACTCGGCTTGGCTCGACTTGACACAGATCTACTTGGTTTGGGTATCTCGGATGGACGTCATTTTCCTTTACGCCATCGTACCTTCTCAATGTGGACGGGGTCATTATAACACGGCTGCGGCAAACTGCCATGATGTCATTTTATATGCGACACAAACACCTCATCGACCGACCACGTTGTATTTTTGTGGGGAGCAGCCATGTACGCTCGCTTTCACACTCTTTCCAGTTTGATTCTTGCGTTGGACGTCACGCTCATGACTCTTCCAGTGACGACACTCTCTGACCAATCAGTGGCCAGCAGTCTGTTGACGTCACATTTCAGTATCGGCTCAGCTCGCTTGGAACTTCGCTATTTTTGCCACGTTGGGACAGAAAAATATAGATACTCCCTCTATAGAAATGTTTTCCCTACATAAAACTATCACAACCTTGAGTATCTACCGATACAGATATCAGCCAATAGTGCTTTTTTTTTTGCGTCTTTTAATCTTCCATGCTGTTAAGAAAATGTTTTTTGTTAAAAAATTGTTCTGTGTATTTACATTATCACTCTTAGAATTGTTTTGTATACATAAGTTTCTCCAAAACTTTCTATATGACAACCCACTTTAAAAAGATGGTAAACTGTCACTTATGACAAGGGCAAATTTGTGCATAATGTAGGAAAATTACAGGCATACCTGTAACACCAAATTCTGCAAATTTGTTTGGGGACCTACTACAAAATGTCACTTCATTTAAATATGTCTCTTCTTTTGGAAGCAGAGTTGGCCCAAACCATAATGGCTCGGTGTTTTCACCCGTCTGTCATCGGCCCGGAGGCCTGGGAGGGCTACATGTTTGCTGATCTGGAGATCCGCATCAAAGAGTCCACAGACCTCTACGGAGCCGTACTCTGGCCTTCGGTGCGTCCGTAATTTTTGAATCCCAATACTCGTCTGTTGTGTATCACTCTCACTTTTAGCCAGTGAAAAGGAAATATGTGTGTCCCAACAGGCAATGGTGTTGTGCCATTTCTTGGAGACCAACCGAGATAAATATAGCCTGACAGACAAAAATGTGATTGAACTGGGTGCTGGGACTGGGCTCGTCACCATTGTATCAAGTCTGTTGGGTATGAAACCTTTGATTTTTCACTCCCTTTGACTTAATCTTTCAATTTAAAATGTTTGCATCATCTTGTTTCTCCTCAGGTGCTAAGGTGACCTCCACTGACCTACCAGATGTCTTAGGTAACCTCCGGTACAACGTTATGCGCAATACCAAAGGTCAATGCAAATACATTCCTTTGGTAGGTTTTTCTTTGATATTTCAAATATTGTAGAGATGAAAACACTAAATACAGGCATTCAGAAAAAAGACAGTATGTTGATATAAATCAACTCTAAATCACCTCCAGGTCACTGAGCTCATTTGGGGTCCAGAGGTGCCGAAGCGTTTTCCTCGCACCACACATTGTTTTGACTACATCCTGGCAGCTGACGTGGTGTATGCACACCCTTACCTGGACGAGCTAATGGACACCTTTGACTACCTGTGCCAGGAAAACACACAGATTTTCTGGGCTATGCGTTTTCGCCTGGACCCAGAGAACAGCTTTGTGGATCGCTTCCAGCAGCATTTCCACCTGGAAGAGCTCTATGACCTTCCCAGCCTCAGTATCAAACTGTACAGAGCCTGGAGGCGGGACAAGAGAAACACAGACCACCGAGAGGCTGCTGCCTGAAGTGTGAATACAGACAATACATATATGTGACTGCCATCTGATTTAGAAACTGTTGTTTTAAATGGGACGGTGTATTGTCCAGTATTTGAATCTTGTGCAAATGTCCTAAAAATTTTCTACTCCGAGACTTTTAGCTGTTCATAGATTGAGGTAGCAGTATTTTAAAATATCAAGTCATGATCCATGTTTTTACTCATGAATTATGTTATTTCGTATACAATATCATAAGAAAATTGCCCATAGGTGTGAATGTGAGAGTGAATGGTTGTCTGTCTATATGTGGCCCTGTGATGGACTGGCGACTTCTCCAGGGTGTACCCTGCCTCTCGCCCTATGTCAGCTGGAGTTAGGCACCAGCGCCCCCCCGCAACCCTCAGTGGATAAAGCGGTAGAAAATGAGTGAGTGAGAATATCATAAGAGTAATTTCACCTCTTTATCTCATCATTAAATGCCTGTAAGAAAGTCTCATCCACCGAGTCAGGGAGCAATAAGTGGAGTCTGGAGATGTTTAAATGAGATTTTTTCCAAAGTTGGAGCCTTCACTGGTGTTTATTTTTAAGTTAAATATCAGGGGAACATTGACAACTGGACTGTTAATCTCTTGGCATGATTAACAGCTGACTGCTAAAGCACAGCTGATCACTTAAGTACAACTAAATCTCTATCTTAGAATGTAAATCTGTGTGAACATGTGGCAACCACTGATGACATCAAAATATGAAATCCTGTTTGAAGGCCCCAAAATTGGGACTATGAGATTATGTTGAGGTTTTGCAACTGGAAGTTCAGAGGTGGACAATACCACCTGTCAATCACACTGGTGTCCACTCATGTGTGCCAAACTTTACCTATTTTCTTCTAAATAGGACCAACAATCACAAAGCTGACACCATGTTCCGTTGAAGAAGAACTGAAACTGGCGATTGATGCCATAAACTTATCATGGAAGTATTTACACAAAACTCAAGTGAGAAGTGAGGACATTTTTCCATAGATTCAAATCAAACTGACTTATTTTGTGCTACTAGAGGATAACTCAATAGATGGTTATTCAAAAAAATTGCTACTTCTGGATTATCTTTAGCCAGAAAAACTACCGACTACAAACGTCAAATCTAATGGTAATGGTTAAGTTCAGGTTCAAGTCTAAACTTAGGGGCTAAGGTTTGAGATAGGGTTTACAGAATATGGTAATGCTAGAAAGCTAGCTTGTCCATCATGTTTATACAACTGTCTCAGGAAACTGAATTACTCATCTACTGTATGTTCTGCTCTTATTGTGAGCTTTGCATTCAATGGGTACAAATATAACCAAAAATAACTGTAAAGTTGATGATGTGTCGATGTTACATGAACACCTGGCTCCCAATCATATTGGCTATAATTAAGCGACATGATTACAGACTTTGAAAACCAAAACCTTCAAACCAAAACCATCTGTATGGCACATACAAGCCCAAAACTGGTAGACGGTTGAGTTCCCCCACCCAGACAAGGCTTCCTTGAGTAAGATCACCAGCAAAACACGTTTGTGGAGGTCAAATTAAAGATCACGTCCATATTGGGCAGTTTGTGCTGCTTCAGTAACATGAATACCACTATGTCACCTTTTTTATGTTTTGGAAACTCGCCAGTTTGTATGATTATGTTGGATGGAGTTGTTAGGAACCGCTTGCTATTATTATTACTGATAAATCCGATCTCTAGTTGTGATTCCAAGTCCTCCAACATTGTCAGGGTCGTTTTCTATCCTCTTATTCCTCATCCCATGTGATGATGCCCGTTGTTCGGCTGCTGAAAGAGAAGAAGCACAGAGAGTTGGATTAAAGGTCCTTTGGATGCTGGCAACTGTCTGGTCAAACAAATATGCTCCAGCTGGAAATGGAACAAACATCCCTTCTGTGAGAGCCTGAGCTGAGACATTACCTCTTATGAAGAAAACACCTTTATTTTTACCCAAATAAGGCTGCACCACAACAACAACAAAGCAGGGCAGTGCTCTTACTGTGCATCCTCCCACTACTTATTAACATGTCAAAGGGTCCTAGATGGAGAAAATTTCTGAAACTTAAACTTCATGGTCAAAACTGATGGAGGTCTAATTCAGGTGTATATTACGTGAGCCCCCTTCTTTTCCTGGTGGTTTGATACCTGGTATAGCATGCCAGGCTGATCCTGTTACCTGCCATGTCGGGTGAGGTAATCAAGGCCAATGCAGGGCAAGTTCCAGACCACGATTTTAAAAATAGGTTTTGATGACAAATTGAGGATTTGGTAACAAAAGACACAAATCAAAATCACCAAATTACAGCCTACACTATCTCATGGCAGCTGACATACAACATTTGAGACCTTATATTCAATGGTACTTTGCCAGGATGCTTTCAAACCAAACACAAGTCATGTTTTGGCCTGGTTCTTTGCAGTGCTTATCCTCCTGTGCCACTATTTGTAGACTACCATGCAAATGTAATGCATTCCCAATGAAACATGATATGGACTTGGCATCCACTCATCGTTAAAAAAGGTATTTGTAATTAAAGTTAAAAAACTTCAGTAAAATTACTTAAAAAAAGAAAAATAGTCTAGTTTTATGACTCATTTTATGACTATTCAGGTTATATTTAGTGTGAAGTTACAGACTGTGGAAGCTTCCAGAGCAGCAGCAGCAGCAGACAGGTACAGACTGAAGCGGGAAGCATGGATCTACAGCTGTAAAATGGCAGCTTTGTTATTGTTGTTGTGTCTGTGTGGGTGTGTGTGAATCTACGTGCGCTTCGTTCTTGAAACTGGCTCATGTTTATTTCTCTTCGGGCCCATATCTAAAAATATCCCCATTGCCCTTGTGATGAAGATGGGTGTGAGCAACAGGATGCAGAGGGTATAACCTTGCACTCAGCAGTCTACAGATGCAGCATTTTCACTCCACATACCCATACTTTTTACACCGGGAAGCAGCAGCAGCAGCAGCAGCAGCAGCAGCAGCAGCACGTATTGTAGGTCATAAGTCTTATTGGGCATAACAATTTCACTTTGTAGTTTGGAAAGGGTGATTTATTTGTGGAGAGCATTGTTAAATTTGGATGTAATTTTTAATGGTTTGTTACACTTAAAAAAAAATTGAGCATGTAATTTCTAAAATTTCTTATTTTTCATGTTCAACTGATGACCAGATCAAATCTTTCTACATGAATACTTTGTCCACATATTTTGTGGAGGAAACAATTCCTCCCAAAAAGGAGAAAAAAGAAGAGGAAGAAAGGGAAAAAGGAAGAGGAGTAGCTGCTGATGAAGATGAGGGAAAATGTAAGATGAAGAACTCAACGTTCATTTTCTTTTGTAATGAAGACTCCGCAAAAGTGAGTGTCTGACTTTTGTGTCAATCAGATGATTCACAAACCGAGGAATCAGCCGATCAGACGACCTGGACTCCGTGTTTTTTAAACAAAGCAGAAGAAGAAATCAACGCTGAAGAAGCTTCGGACTCATATGCAGAAGTGAGTATAGCACTGCTTTTGGAATCTGGAGCATCATATTAATACATTAGCCATAAGATGAGTGTCCTGTTACGCTGGTTGATACCATCTGTTTTAATGACAGTTTTAGCCTCAGACACCCTATCATGCCTAAGTAGCACTTGACATACATTTCCAGTGCACATCTTTAGTCGATCTCTCCGTACACGTAGCCTTATTGGGTAGATTTACAGTGGGTTGCAAAAGTCTTCATACTCCTTGAACCACATTTCCACATTTTGTCATGCTACAACCACAAACAAATGTATTTTATTGGGATTTTATGTGACAGACCAACACAAAGTGCTACATAATCGTGAAGTGGAAAGAAAATGATACATGATTTCCAATTTCTTTTTTTTTTTTTTACAAATAAAAAACTGAAAAGTATGGCATGCAAAAGTATTCAGTCCCCCTGAGTAAATACTCGGTGGAACCCCCTTTTGCTGCAATTACAGCTGCAAGACTTTCTGGGTATGTCTCTATGTCTTTCCAGCTTTGCCCATTCTTCTTTGCAAAACAGCTCTCAGATCTTGCCACAGATCCTCAATTGGATTTAGGTCTGGACTTTGACTGGGCCATTCTAACACATGAATATGTTTTGTTTTAAACCATTCCATTGTAGCTCTGGCTTTTTGTTTAGGGTCATTCTGCTGGAAGGTGAACCTCCACCTCATTATCAAGTCTTTTGCAGACTCCAACAGTTTTTCTTCCAAGATTGCCCTGTATTTGGCTCCATCCATCTTCCCAACAACTCTGACCATCTTCCCTGTCCCTGCTGAAGAACAGCGCCCCCACAGCATGATGCAGCTACCAAAATGTTTGACAGTGTGTTCAGAGTGGCCTGCCACACACATAGCATTTTGCATATAGGCCAAAAAAAAGTAAGTCTTATCTGCCAAGAGCACTGTGTTCCCTACATGGCTTCTGGCAAACTGCAAATAGGACTTCTAATGGCTTTCTTTCAACAATGGCTTTCTTCTTGCCACTCTGCCATAAAGGCCAGTCTTTTGTACTGCACAACTAATAGTTGTCCCATGGACAGATTCCTCCACCTGAGCTGTGGCTCCCTGCAGCTCCTCCAGAGTTTCCATGGGCCGCTTGGCTGCATCTCTGATCAGTGCTCTTCTTGTTCGGCCTGTAAGTTTAGGTGGACAGCTGTGTCTTGGTAGGTTTGCAGTTGTGCCATACTCTTTCCATTTTCGGATGATGGATTGAACAGTGCTCCCTGAGATGTTCAAAGCTTGGGAAATCTTTTCATGACCTAACCCTGCGTTAAACTTCTCCACAACTTTATCCCTGACCTGTCTGGTGTGTTGCTTGGACTTCATGTTGCTGTTTGCTATCCAACATTCTCTTAGCAAACTTCTGATGCCATCACAGAACAGCTGTATTTATAGTGAGATTAGATTATACACAGGTGGATTCTATTTAATCAATAGGTCAACATTCATCAGGCAACTTCTGAAGGCAATTGGTTGCACTCAGAGAAAAAGGGGGGCTGAATACTTTTGCAAAAAATAAATAAATAAATTTTCCTTCCACTTCACAATTATGTACCACTTTGTGTTGGTCTGTCCTTTAAAGACCCACTAAAATACATTTACGTTTGTGGTATGAAGACTTTTGCAAACCACTGCAGCACTTAGCACTGTAGCACAAAGTTTGGTACTTCAGCTGCAATTAGCTTTTGGCTTTAGCCACGCAAAAACAGAACCTTGCCTATACAAAATTTTATTTTTTATCTTTAAAAGGTTTACCACAAACACCGCACCATTTGAACAACTGTCTTCATACACACAAACCCCCTAAACCATTCTACACACTGTAGTTTACATGCCAGGCCTGTATGTGGTGCTGTTACCATGCCACAGAAAAATCACCAAAAATGTGAAGTCTAGCTGGGTTAAGAGATAGAGAGTTGTGTATTGGAAGGTTTACTTTGGGACCTGTTTTCCAAAAATGGCATTAACACAGTTCTATACACAAAATTCCATCCAGCAATTAAACATTTGTTTTCAGTGTTTGTTGTTTTTAAATCAATGCAAATAAATCTGATTCTAGACACACTCCAGTCTGTTTACTGGTCAACAGGGTGATGTCCCTTCAGGAGATGATGAGGAAGAGAAAGATGAGTGTGATGGGGAGGAAGATGATGAAGGTAGAGAGGATGGGAATGAACCAGAGGCCTCTGATCCAAACTGCAGTTCAGTGGCCAGCAGTGAAGATTTTACAGGTGAGTCAGCCTCATTCAATCATCTGTTCTCTACCACATATCCAATGTTTGGTGGTTTACATCCTCACCAGTCTATCACACAAACAAATTATTAAACTATTATGGAGGTTATGTTCCCATTGACGTGGGTTTATTTGTAAGTTTGTCCATCTGTTTGCAACTTCCTGTTGGCAATTGTTGAGAAATCATTCAGATTTTTTTTGTGATGGATAGATGATCACCCAAGTGTGGTCCCATTAAATCTAGGTAAAAATCCACCAACAGATGACATCACAAAAAAATATCACATTTTCCAGAAATGTCTATTATTCTTTTATACAGAAGAGGATTAGAGTTTAAAAAAGTCTGAATTCTGAGGGAAAAAAAGTGAGAGATCAAAGTCAGTTTATTCTCCATTGAGATTAACAGGCTGAAGTCAACTTCAACTAAATTTGAGATGCAAGATCACAAAATGTCTCAGAATTCTGACTCTAATCTAAGAATCCAGGCGTTTTATTATTTTTTTTTTCCCTTTATTTCTTTTTTTTGTGGCCCAAATCCTGTTGCACACTTTAAACTATATCTCTGTCAAACAAAGTATGTTATATGTATGCAGGATCAGACTCTCTATCATCAGACTGAGCTTCACCTAGATTACAGATTTGGTGGAAGTAACATGGTTCAGTTCAGTTGTTTATATCTCAGCCACATCTTCACAGATCAAGATGAATTTTGTCGTGTTTTTGTAAGATGGTAATATCTAGAAGCAGGTGAAGTTGTATCCAGTGAAGTTAAATGCGTTCACTTACAAAACAAAGCTGACATGACAAAGTAGTGATTTGCCGTTTTGTGTTTGTTGACAGGACAAACACAAACACAAGCTCCAGCTTGGGTTCCCAGCATCATCTGCAGCCTCGGTAAAGACATCTACCATTACGTCGGACATGACATCGTCATTTATGAGTCCTTAGACTCCTATGGAGCCGTCATGTGGCCAGCAGTGAGTATTTCTTGTGCTACTAACCTCATTTGTCTTATTATCTCATCTCATGTCATGTACATTTGATCTTGCTGGAGCTCTTCATGGACCTGTGTGGGCTTGACTCTAACAACTGGACTTTCCACTATAGCAATAGCTATATAATCCTAAAGACTGAGCAGGAATTATGGGTTTCCCTCACGGTGCCTAAAACTTTAAAACCTGGGTTAATTGAATCTCCTCTATGGATGTTCCCAAGTTATGGAACGACTTAACCCTTCAAATTATTATTATCACTATACCTTTTCATTTTTTTTTACTTTTATCGTGATTTACTATTTTTCATGTTCTTGTTGAACCTTGTATCTTTGTAAAACACTTTGGTCAACCCTGGTTTTCCTTAAAGATGCTGCAGAAATAAAGTTGACTTGTTTACTCTTCCACTCAGGCGTTGGCTCTCTGCTCCTTCCTGGACAATAACAGGGAGATGGTGAACCTGCAGGGGAAGGAGGTTCTGGAACTGGGGTCAGGAACGGGACTGGTAGCCATTGTGGCCAGTCTGTTAGGTGATGACTGTATTTATACATGATATGCTAGTGTGTGTTGCTGATGTATTTTTTTTAAATAAGCATTATTAAATGTAGATCTTTTGTGGGCCCCAGGAAGAAAATAATTTTCTGGGAATCTTAAGCCAAACCAAAATAAATAGGGCTTTTTCCTTCGTGGATCTGCCTCAAAACTGGACACTAGCTGCTCATCAAAAGGCACGTCTAACAAAATTTGCACCTACTTAAGTCTAAACTAGTTGCCTCCAGATGTTTGCTTCCAGGGAAAAAAGGTAACAGTACTATGTGTATTATTTTACTTCATCTAAAACAAATAAGACAGATGCACAATTAACCTTATAAAAGTAGCAGAATGTATTTAGGTTTGGCACGAGTGGCAGCAATCTGGCACTCATTTGTCGGGGTTTGTGAGGTTGCTCTGAGGTGCGTTCCATTTAAGAACTTCCTTCTAAGATCTTGAAAATTGCAACTTTGGACTACACCTGGAGTGCACCAATAGTGTCCGATCATAAAGTTAGTGAGGGCAGATCACATGACAGATCTTTTTTTAAGGTGTGAGCCTATTAGTCATGAATTATACCAAGTTCCACCTGAGAAAATATTGAGCTCTGGAAGTAAAACCATTATCGCCAACGTTAAAATACAGTGGTGTAAATAGTTTGAGCAAATTCAGCTACAGACTTTTTTTTTCACAGGAGGCAGATTTATTCCAAATAAGATAATCTGCTCTCTCATCATCCTTCTCCTCCTCACATATACAGTACGTCAGACACTGGTATAAGAAATTTGATTCAGATGGAGGGAGATATAAGGTGACTCTTATTATTATTATTATTATTTAATTAGTTTCATTTTGTACACACTTTGTGTGTATAAAAATTCCACAGCTCCACACCGATCACATACCCTGGTATAGAACAGTATTTCTGATTTTCCTCCAAGTACCACCAGAGGCACAGTTTGAGAACCATGGGTCTAATCCATAGGTGTTAGCACACCTGTTTTTTGTATACAAAACAGCAGTTTTCCCTCTTAGTTTCCTGCCAATCACAGGACTTGCAGAAGATTGACAGGCCTCTCGCATCACTGACCGTCAAGATGCATTCACTGACCTTCAAGATGCATTCACTGACCTCCAGGAAACTTCATTGACAATACAAACTATATTCTTAGTTTGCAAAACGTGACACAGATAACAATAAATGTTATCAATTTTTCCGAGGATTGGGAAAGAATCTTGATTGGATTTTCCGGGGAACCCATTTCCCAAGATTGAATCCTAGTCACCATAGCAACGATGTACAGTAGATCCCATTCACATAAATCTCCACACAGAGACACCGTGATTCAAGGCATGCCAATATACTTTATTTATTTATAAAGTATAATTATAGCTTTATACATATATTCAGCCTTTTTTTCCAGGTAGATTATTTTGACCTGGTAATTTGGAAAAGTGTGAGCACCCCTGGTTTATGTTCACTGAACAACACCGGACAAACTCCTTTCTGTTCCTTTTCTGTGTTTGCAGGAGCTTCCGTCACAGCCACAGATTTACCAGAGGTGTTGAGTAACCTCAGGGCCAACGTGATGAGGAACACCAGGGGGCGGTGCAGACAGTTGCCCCAGGTGACAGCTCTTCCCTGGGGCTTCGACATGGAACGCAGTTTCCCTGCATCCGTCTTCCGGTACGACTTTGTGCTGGCGGCGGATGTGGTGTATCACCACGACTTCTTAAAGGAGCTCCTGGCGACCATGAGGCATTTCTGTCAGCCGGGAACGACTGTGATCTGGGCCAATAAGGTCAGACTGGAGTCAGATCTGACCTTCACTGAGAACTTCACAAAGACCTTTAACACGAGTTTACTGTTTGAAGATGGAGACATGAAGATCTTCATGGCAACATGCAGAGGGACAGAGGCGGAGGAGACACAGCTGGACATGTAGCTGGACATATGGAATTTTACTCAGGTCCAGTGTTTAGGTTTTAGGAGGAATTATTGGCAGAGATTTTATATATAATGCATTGGTTTTCATGGCTTTATGTTAAGCCTTTTACAGTAACAGCCGTGTTTACCTTGTTTGGTTGGTCCATAAACCAGCAGAGGGCGCATTTTACATTTAGAAGCAGAAGCTTTCAACGAAAATGGCGAAAAAGAAGGTGGTAAAAAGCAGAGAGAGAGTTTTGAAAGTGTGTTTACATGATTTATGGCACGTTAAGGCCACCGTAGTTCCCTGTCAAGATGAGGAGAAGAGGAGTCCTGTGTTTGTTGCTTCTCTGCAGTGTCACCATAAGATGTCACTAATTTGTCACATATTGTCTCAGCATTACTTTGGATGTAACGGGATATTACTTCATCATAATTTTCAGTTTATTTGTATAAAATTTTTACTGTAACTGTTTAACTTGGACATTTCCATTTCATAATTGTATTTTAATCCCTATTATTCACTGATTTACTCACTGATTTATCTTCTTAAATGTCACTTTTAATTGGGATGATTTATTGTAATTTAACTAAGATTATTTAGTGTTAGGATTTGTATCAGTATTTTTTGTGGTTCATTTTTTTGTGTATGACTGATTCTGGCTTTAATGTCTTACCTGTTGAGGTGTGTGTCTTTGCATTTGTCCCCTCTTAAGGACATTTTCTGGCATAAACACTGACCTTGGAAGGACCAGCAGTCCTGGTTATGGGATAGCACTTTGTTTTTTTCTGTCCAAATGAATGAGAGTCAGTGCAGTGTCTTGATAAGTACAGCTGCACGGATTTGAGTGTATGTGAAGTACTTTGTGTTACATTTTATTTGTATGAAAAGTGTGTTACAAATAAAGAATTTTTGATTGACTTGTACCTTAGACTGCATTATAAATAACTTGGTGTTACAGTAATATTACCTCACTGTCATCATGTTGTTAATGTTCAGTGATGAACCCAGTGGATTTCACTCTGTGATGCATCAGCAAATTAATTTTCAGCTTGTATTTCGAAGTTAAAAAAAAAAAAAATTAAATTATTATTAATTTCTTTCTGCGATGGTGTAATTCTATTACTGGCCACTTGAGGGAGCTAGATATAGTTTATTGGGAGCTAAATACAGTTTATCATCATCATCATCGTCGAAGGTGTTGGGACATGATGTTGGGACAGCAGGAAAATAAAATAAAATGCAACAAAAACCAATCGTCTTTTGTCAAATATAGGTCAAGTGGGATTGTCTGCAGCTTCCCCTGCGACCTGTGAGAGGATAAAGCAGGAGAAGATGAACTGATGAATGAATGAATGAATGAATGAATGGAAAATAAAACTGGAAAATAAGTTCAGTAATTTTACCCTCAGTGTCAGTGTATAAACTCATCACACCAACCACACCAATCCCTTAAAAATGGACGATACTAAAAATACCCGATCATCACAAGAAAACAGAAAATCTTCTCCATGTTTTCACTTATGCTGCTCACAGTTAGACTTTAAAAGGCTTTAAAATGGCATCAAATATCATCAACATCAAGCAAAAATAAAAATACATTAAGTCGAATTAAAACTATTTAAGTGCTAGTGTCTTCTGCAGGAGAGGAGGCAGACATGTAGATGCAACATTTCCAACAGCAACAACGTTTGTAAAAGCTAACTTAAACTACTATTACTAAATGACCCTTTTGTTTTAGGTTAAAAATCATCACAAATCCAGTTCAATTCAATTCAATTTTATTAGTATAACGCCAAATCTCAACATACATTATCTCAAGGCTCTGTACATAGTAAGGCCAAAGCCTTTATAATATTACAGAGAGGAAAGAAACCCAACAGTTCACGCAATGAGAAACAGTAGACATCAGTGCAGAGAAAAACTCACTTTTAACTTATCAAGACAAACTTTTTAAAATGTTATGATTTTTAAATAAACTTCTTATTGAATGTATTCTCTCACCCCTGCATAGTCACACTTATCTATCGATCGATCGATCAGTTTTTCACCCATAAGAACGAAAATCAATAATATGTCTTGTTCTGACATGGGGGCAAAAAAAATATTTTAATGAACATTAGGAGTAAAAACGGGTCAATCTGATTGGTTACCAGCATCTTGTCGTCGGTGTGACGTCATCGCAGGAGGAAGCGTTGGGGTAAAAGGCAGAAGGAGGAGAGAGGAGACACAGCAGCAGCAGCAGCAGCAGCAGCAGCAGCAGGAGCAGGAGGAGGAGGAGGAGGAGGAGATCCACACACGCAGAGCGGATAAAAACAAGCAGCTCATCATCATCATCACAGGATACAAACCTCTTTCATCCACAGCCACAGCGCGTGGGAGACGCGAGATTCGGCGGGATAGTGGATGCTGTGTGTTTGCGTGTGTGTGTGTGTGTGTGGGGGGGGTTAATCCATCTGATCCACGCGCTCACTCACCTGCACATGAGCTTAGATGATGCTGCACCCATCACTGACCACAGGAGCCTGGACGTGGATCTCTCTGTGTGTCCGTGGAGGCAGGATCCACGCAGGATGATGATGGAACGTGAGTGTTGAGTTTTCCTCCTCAGGCTGCAGATGCTCTGATATTTAATCCGACAACATAAATGCATGTGTGATTTATATTTAAATGTAAAGAGTGGATTATCTTATAATTTTTCAAGTCTTATTTTATTGAGTATGTTTGTAATTTATAAGTCGTTATGTCATTTCACACTTTAGTGTGAGATTTGCTCATGTGTCCTGACTTTAGATAGATAGATAGATAGATAGATAGATAGATAGATAGATAGATAGATAGATAGATAGATAGATAGATAGATAGTTTTCTCCTACAAAAAAAGTGACGCACACCGAATATCAAAAAAATTTAATCGGAATTAAAACCTCTGACGTCACGCGCACTGACAAAGAGAAGCGTGAGTTCAGCTTAGTTGAGCTTACATGTTATTGTTTTTATTATTTTATTATTTTATTATTAGAATTGACACGGATTTAAGTCAATATTTCAATTAATTCAGAGTCAGACCTGATTACAGGATCAGTTATATACATTATAATTACAAAATAATTATGCTAATAATCTTTGTTTATCGAAAATTGTAAAAAGAAATATAGTAATAAAAAACAACAACAACAACAAAAAACAATAAAATAATTTAGTGAAACTGTTAGAGGAGACCAGGTGATAGTTCAACAAATTACAGAAATATTTGCTAGTCTCTCTGATAAAATATTATAAAAATATTATTATGATTAGCACTGTTATAGATTTAAATATAGATAGATTTTACACAGAATAAAGTTTAGTGTTCCAGTCAGTTTAAGTCCCACCTCTTTACAGACTCATAGACTTATATCGTTGAATAACATTAGTAAGTTTTATTCACAGAACAATTTGCAAAGTGTTTAACAAAAAATACGATAAATAAATAAAGTTAAACAAAGAAGTAAAAATGTACAGACAATTTAGTATAAGTAAAAAGTAAAAGTGTTACAGTAAACCAGGTTGTAAAATTTGAATAGGAAAAACTTCTGTCATCTTCTGTTTTCAGTCTGGAGGAAAACAAATCCAGTGTCTGAGAATCTTACAATTAAAATATCTAAAATATAGTTTGGAGTAGGGCTGCAGTGAGAATTTGACTAATTGTTTATTAAGTGACTCATCAGCTATTTTGATAATTGATTATTTAATTTTGAAGGTTTTTTTTTAATAATTAAAACAAGCTTTCTGATTTTTCAGCTTCTTAAATATGATTTTTTTTTTTTGCTCCAAAAAAACATTAAAACTGAAAGAAATTTAGTTTGTGGGCAAAACAAGACGTTGGAAAATGTCAACATTTACAGGTTTGAGAAAAACACACAGAACATTGTTTACTATTTTCTGACATTTTATGGACCAAATACAAAATATTTGACAGATTAATCAGTCATGAATAATCATTAGTTGTATGGTAATCATTGTTTACCATTTTCTGACTTTTTATGGACCAAATCCAAATTAGTTGTAGATTAATCAATCATGAATAATCATTAGTTGTAGCTCTAGTTTGGAGCAAAGTCATGGAGGGCTTTAAAAACAATCAGTAAAATCTCACCATCCATAACAAGTAAAATCATATGTATGAGTTTGAGTTTTAATGTCAACACCGTACAAACATCGAAACACTATTTAAAAAAATAGTAAAAATTCAAAAAGCACAAAAACTTCATAATAAGCAAAAGTATTATAAAAAATATTTAACTTCAAAAAAACTATACTATTAAAAAGGAGGTATATGTACCAGTGTCTCCACAGCTGATAATGAACAGTGTTGAATAAAATAACAGCCTTAAGAGATTTATTAATTTAATAACAAATATGCACAAAATAAAATGACATAAAAATGACAAAATGACAATATAAATGACATTCAAATACATTTAAATACAAGAGGAATCATATTTAGTCTCTGTGCAGTTTCATTTTACTGAACCAAAATTCAAATTAATTAAATACCAATAAAGTTAAAAGATAAACACTTATATTTTATTTTATAATATTGTTATATTATTTATTTTATTATTTAAAGTTAACAAAAACAAAATACAGTATTTTTAACTTTTCCCACAAATATCTAAAATGTTTCATATCATATGTATCACAAAGAACATTTGATAAATAATTACTGACTGTTAAACTATTAAAAAAATCTACCCAATTTCAGATGAAAATTGATTTCAGCAAACAAACAAAGGTATTTCTTTTTTAAATTACATCTGTCTTATTGTTGGCAAACAACAACATTTTTATTGATTAGTTATTAAATTTAAGCTGTGTGAACTTTCTCAACCTTATTTAAGAGGATTTCTTGGTGTAATTATTATAATAATTAACTACATAAGATTTGAGATTATTATTCAGAAAAATGAAGTTGCTGACACATTACAATATGAAAGAGAAAATCCATTCATTTGTTTTATTGTCTCATGCACTTTGCAAAAAGAAAAGTAGTGACATAATTTAAGTATGAAAACATTTAAATATGTACAAAAACTATATAAAAATGCAAAAAGAATCATGTACCATCTGAAATATATAAAACTTATTTATATAAAAGACCTAAAAATTGCATTTCAACAATAACTGCTTCTTAATCCCAACAATTTGCAAAGGTTTATAAAATATTCTGCATAATTTAAATTGGTAATTTACATTTAATGAAAAAATAAAATTGAAAAGAATTGTTTTAAAGAAGAAGTAAAGATCAAGGAAATTTAGGTTGCATTAAGAGAAATATGTATATTTTTATTAATAACTGAAACCTATAAGTGCAAAAAGAGCTGCCACCTCATCACCAGGTTACAGTTTGAAAACAGAAAATGTCAGACATTTTAAAGGATTACTCCACTTAGCAACAGCTAAATTAATTAAACTAAACTATGCAAGTTAGCTCACTTTAGTTTGAATTAACTTAATTTATTTAGGTGTCGGCAAGTACTTGTTTTTACAGTGTGCGCCATAAATTGTTGTTTCTATTTTGCAGGAAACTTGAGACTTTTCGTTGTCAGGAAAATCTAGTGGAGCGTGTTCCTGTCTTTGGTTATCTAGCTGTATGAGTGTTAGTCGTCCTTCATAAAGCTAGATAACCGAAAGTAGGAATGACCTCCATGACCTTCAGCCTCCTGCTGTAATGAGAAGAGAAGAAGAAGAAGAAAACATAAAAAACACAAGGAGGAGGAGGAGTCTTTTCACAGGTATGAAAATAAATCTGATTTTAATCCAAAGCAGCAACAACCACTGGATTGACTGGTTATTAATCAAAAATATTACTTATTGATTTGTTAAAATATCATGTGTTAAACTTTTCCAAATTCAAACTTTTCCAAGAATTTCCTGTGAAACTATCTTTGCATTAAGACACTGTGTTTTTCAATTTACACCAATTTGCACTAAATTATGTCACTAATTGAAACAAATGATTGTTTGTTACAGCAGATGAGACAGAGATTATAAAACAAATTTGTCTTATTTATTTTAGCGTCTACTTTAAAAAGACAAATGGATTTTTTTGTGCGATATTTTCTTCTTGTTGTTTGAAAAGCAGGAAGACCATGTGACATATTTTAACAAATCAGACACCTCGTCTTTAACGCGGAATATTTATTTATGAACATTTAAACACTGTATCAATAATAAAGAGACTTGTACTCATTCCTAATGAGGCAGAACCTCATTTCTGAGGAACTGGTTAAGTTCAAGACTAGCTTTTGAAATGTGGTTATGATTAGATTTGACTTTATTGATCCCACACTGTGGAAATTCACTTTTTACAACAGGAAGACAGTACTACACTGTGATATAACATAAGCAATATAAGATATAAAAAATATACAGTGATACAGTGATATTCAACCCATCTGTTACATGTTTACTTTAATGATTCTCACCCCTCACCGTGGAACTGAGCAGAACAGAAACAATTGCAGTGACACTCAAAGGTTAGGGTGAGAATTAACTGGTTATGGTTAAATTTAAGGATAATGTTTTATTTAGGCTGTCTAAATGAATAGAAGTCAATGAAAAGAGACAGTATTAGTTAAATACATTTTCTCAGAATAAAGAACAGAATGGAGATACTTCACTTTCTATACACAAAAAAAAAAGAAAATGGTTGACAAAAGTACTTTACCTGGTAACATGTAAATGAATTAAATTCATTCAAGGCAAAAAATAAAATGCAAGTAATATGAAACAATGTGCTCACTTCGGTTTGAGTTTATTTAAGTTTGTCAACCGTTTTGTTTTTCAATGTATTTTCAATTACACTAAATTTACACTTATCCTCCTCCTCATCATCCTCCTCCTCCTCCTCCTCCTCCTCTACTGAAGCTTAGAGTTCATCCTCCTCAGAGTCTGAACACCGTCATGTGTGTATGTACAGTAAGGGAGGAAGCCATCTTGATGATGGAGCCGTCCGGCTGCCTCTAAAATGGATGTGTGCGTGTGTGTGTGTGGTGCGTTCGCTGCCCCACAGTGAAAGCTGGTGCGTAGATAGATGGTCAGTGATGTCACATGATCATTAGTGAGGTCACACGAGCGAGGCCTCGTGAAGGTGAGTCACTGTTTGAGTCAGTGTGCAGAGTGTGTGCGTGTGTGTGTGTGTGTGGCTGGTTTTGATGAAGCTGCTGCTGAATTCCTGCATGGTCATGTGGTCTGTGATGATGTCATGAGCGGGGAGGTTATCACAGGTGAAAAGTCAAATAAGTCAAATTCCCTTTAAGTCCACTGTTACACCTTTATTATTTATAGTAAAAGCTGATGTATCTTATCTGTTTTGAGCTTTATATATATATATATATATGTATATGTATATGTGTGTGTATAATATATAGCTGCATAGCTGCTATTAGAGGCTTCAAACAGAAAAAGCTGTCTCTATTGTACTCATAAAACTGCATCACTTTAACTGTTTTGCCCTATTTAACTGATGAATGTCTACTGCCATCGATTTTAAACTGAAATAATATTCACACATCAAAATTGCCACTCACTGGCAAAAGTATTGGATAACATCAAATAATTCATGTATATATATATTTACTACCAGTCGAAAGTTTGAATGCACCTTCTCATTTAATGTGGTACAAAGGTGTGTCCAGACTTTTTGATTATTTCATATATTTATATATATAAAGTATATATATATGACGCAGGTTCTGCAAGCTTAAAGTCACCGAAGCTACGGTTATAATCACACTGAAAAAATTATTGAAAAACATATAAAATTGTGTTTTTATATTGTGAATAATTTTTTTTTTTAAGTTTCTGAACAATTATCTTTTTTACAGTGGAAAAGATGGTTATTTTACCATTTTAACCTTAAAATTTTACAAACAACAAACATGACAAATAATAATAGTAAAATAAATTAATATAAAACTAATTAAAGTCAGATAAGTGCCACAGACTTAAAATACACAACAATAAATAAATAACAGAACCACTGGGTCAAAATAAACAAAACTATTTGTAAATTAAAAAAAAAAAAGATTTAAATCTCAGTACATAGTCTGCTGGAAACTATTGGATAAAGAAGAAAATTAAAATAGGTAGAAGTACTTTAAAAATCGTCTTTAATCAATAATAATAAGATACTGATAAATGTTTATTATTATAATTATTATTAATTCATTATCATTATCATAAATTCTACACTTAATTAATGCAGCTATTATTTTACGTTCTTTCGTTCTTTTAACGTGTCATCGTGTTCAGAATGACAACAAATGATATAAAGAAACAGCCGAATACTATTTAAATCAAAGAATGTAATAAAAAATAAATAATATTGGTCCTCCTGATAGAAGCACGGACCAACGGGCCTTTAATGTGTAAACACATTAATCAGCACCAGTGAATAAATGCATCGATCACTGCTGTGGCAAGCAATTTGATTAATCTATTTATTTATTTTTTATTCAAAATTTTCCACTACAAAATCCGTACAAAAGTGATGGGATGAGAAACATAGTTGCACATTTTTGTGGATGTTAATTCAGTGAAGAATTAAAATTAACGAATTACGAGGCAGTAAAAGACCAAAACTCCGGAATGAATTAATTCAGTTTATTTAAGAAAAAAGGAAGAAACTCTCTTAACACTTTACTCAAACATCTGTCAGTGTATTTGTCTTTAAACATTGTCCTTCCTCTGTTTGTCTGGATTAATACTGGCTTTATTTATTTATTTATTTATTTATTTATTTATTTATTTATTTATTTATTTAACGTGCACGTCCAACCAATCAGAAAATACTTGTTGGGGAGGTGACATTAAGAATATTCAAATGAGCAAATTTTGCACAACGGAGGCTCTTCACCAACAAACAAATCCTTCTTTGTTTGTTGATTTATTTATTTATTTAACGGTCATGTTTTAATGTTACAAACCAAAGATTTTGATGTTGTCGACACGGATTCCATTTATGGGATTCAACATATAATGCACCATTAAATGTATATTATCGAAAAGAAACCAACTTTACATTTTTGCCTTAATTTGCGTTTTGTAAACCAAGATAAAGACATATACATTATATACTCACGTCAACGCAGTATGTAGAGACTAAATAAATATGTAAATAAATAAATAAGAGCTGTAAACATTAAGGACACTTACAAAAGTCTTTTATCCGACAGTCGCGCTCTCAGTTGCATAATTCTCTGCCAGGCCGAAACTGCGGGGTGAATAAAAGAAAAAGGAAAAAGAAAAAAGCAGCAGGGCTTCTTAAAAACAAAAGAGTGACCCATGAAAGGTTGGAAATAAAGGAAAGCAGCTCCAGCCTGTAAATGAACAGGACGCAGACGAGCTCTGCATATTAACATAATTGCAAAGAAACGAAGAGAGAGGATGAGATTTAAAGGCGCAGCAGCAGAATCAGACTCAGATCCAGTTACTTCAGATGTTAAAAGACAAGTGTGAATGAGGTTTTTAATTATCCATTCTTCGAATTTTTATTTAATAAAGTTGCAAAAAAGCAGATGCAGTTTTTCAGTTTTAGGTCTTTTCTGTAGCTGTAGCTGCAGCCTGTTTACCTTATTAAACCTGTGAATTCTACATTTTTTTTATATTCAGTTCATTTCAGACTTTATTACAGACTCATATTCCGGTTAATGAATTACAGCACAATAAACAAAACATTCAAAAAACACAAGGACATTCATATATTTGTTATGTTCTTGAAAAGAAAAATCAACATACATTTTGAAAAATCAGTGACTGAAAAAGGAATGGGCTAAAGCTCAATGGTTGTTTTGGCCTCACCTGTTCTGTGTAATTATAAAACCTAAACATAGTATATTTTTAAAAAGAGTGAAACTCCCTTCAAAAGAAGTAGATTCACCAGCTCACATTTAATCTGTTAACTCTAAATTAAATGTCTCCATACAAAGATTATAGTTTTTTTTTTACTTATTTCCTGCTGCCTTGATTTAAATTATCATGGATTAATGACTTAAAAGCAGACTAATTTGAATAAAACAATACTGCATACCTCTTTAGCAACCTAGAATAAAGAGGAAATATCAACGTTTTACCAGTTCTCACTAAAATCTACCTTTTTTAAAAATAATGGACATTGATGCTGGTTTCTGAAATGTGAAAATGGATTGCTACAAAACGTTTAATTAAAAATATTAATTTAATAAAAAGCACGTGGAAAACAGGCAATGAATGGTGGGGAAATAAAAGGGGAACTGTTCCTTTATGAGAGTGCAGGCTGTAATTAGATATTTTAAAGATATATTATTGGATATTTTAAAGTTAACTAATGGTAGAAAGAAATTGGAAGGTTCAACATGCTAACGAGTAGCTAGAAAGCTAAACTGGACACCGTCGATGGTTCGATTCCTCTGCTGACTCTGCTACAGTCGATGTGCCAATGGCCAAAAGTGACCCTCACTTACTGAGAATAGGTACGAAAGTGAATGGGTCTGAAAACTGTAGTGTAAAGCAGCTTTTTGCAAAATGCAAGGTACCAACATAACATAGAGTATAGTCAAGCTCAACTTCACTGTTCATGGAAGCGACTTTTTCTTTGCAGCATCACTTACAACTTCATCTAAAATATAAGCCACTATCTTAACGTCTGGTCAGGGGGAAAATCTGAGTCTGTACATTAAAATTAGTTATTGAAACTTATGATGAAGATTGAAAACTTTCACATTGTCTTTTGGTAGTTCTTTTTGTAGTTAGCCCTGACCGGTTCAACGTGGCCAAAAAAATGGAAATGGTGTTAAAGTTTCCACATTGTGCACAGTCTCCACTAAATATTATTGAATTTGTCGCTAAATACTTGGTAACTTCTGCATCGTTGGCTGACGAGAGAGACAGTTTGGCTGGTTTATTGAAAACCAGGTCAATTTAGTACAATATTAGTAAGATTAAAGGAGGATAGTTGGACAGATTTTGGTCCCAGTGCAGCCCTTCTGACAATCGTGGGTGCCTTCTGACTTTAGGCTGAGTGGAACAGATTATCCTGTGGTGTGAACAGTGTTCAACGTCTTCGGATGCATCAGAGTTGACCGGGTTTAGAAGTTTGCAAGTGTAACTTGGACAAGCCGAGTTGATTCCATCTTCTCGGTCATGACTTCATCCACAGTTGTTTTTGAGTTTCTCAGCACAACTGGCGATGTTGTCGTTCCACCTCCATGTTTGTTTATATTCTGAAGTTAAATCATGCCAGTTTCTGTGAGATCCCAAATCCCTGGAATCTCCTCCCTGAAATAGTTGGACAATTGCGTCTTGACTCAATTGTGTTTGAAAGTCTGTGCTTTCTCGGGATTAAAACAGAGTTTGTAGTATTTGTGGTCTCAGATTTGAAAATCCTCTAGTGTGGGGCAGACTTAACATGTTGACATGGATTTTAAAAGTCTGCTTTTGTGTGTCATACCAACACGATATTATGATTTTTCTTCTAGCGTGACCTTTACCTTCAAACATGTAAAACACAAGTGTTCTTGATGCACATACACACACACAGTCATCGCAGTCTTAACCTGTTGGTTAAACAGCAGCGTCAACATTATCATTCTGATCCTGGCTTTGCTTCACAATGGCCGCTCTGTCAAAGGAGCACTTGACAAAGGTCTGCCACCTTTTTTTTTTTTCCTCAGCCAACATTACACATGTGATGTGTGAGAGTCAGCAGCAGCAGCAGCAGCAGCAGCAGCAGCAGCAGCAGCAGCAGTGAGCTGCAGGCTGGACACTCCACAGACCAGACAGTGGCAGATGACTGCATTAACACTGCAGCCGTGGGAGCGTCTCCTGTTCAAAGTTAGCCCTTTGTCCTCCTGCCTCCTTGTGTCTGTGTGTGTGTGTGTGTGTGGTCACATGCCTGAACTAATGTTAATGAAGAAGAACAAAGGGCTATTAGGATACATGTCTGCCCTTCTCTACCACATCTGAATAACTTTCCCCTTTGCAAATATAAGGCCAACCCTAACATCCGTTTACAAATAATCTCAGAAAAGCTCAGTGTGGATTTAAATTTCAGTAAACCTGTCATTAATGTAATTATATGATACCACAATAAGTCAAAACACACCACTGACCCATCACTGACCAGCTCCATTTTACTCCTTGACTTTGGGAAACATGTATTATCACTGCGAAATGCACATTTATGCCATTTTGCTTCTGAAACACGAGACACATCTGTGTTTTGCAGAGACATACAATGGCAAATGTGAGTGTGGGTTGTCATTACAACAACTACATTACATTACATTATATTTTTTAATTGCGATTATTTCCTCTCACCAAAACAAACTTATGAGCTTACGCGGAAACTGTGAGCTCTCATGAGGAAAGAACATCATATTTGACTTTATATGCTCTGTCTATATCAAGCAGAAAACTTTGGTATTCATTTGGAAAATCACAAGAGCAGTGTACAAAAATGCACTGTCACTAATGGAAAAGTAAAAGTCGAGTCGAGCCGAGCCATACTTCAACGATATAGTGGAAAAGCACCATCTTTAGTTAGCACAGTTTTCAGCAGTGGTGGAGATATACACATGACTGTCCGTTCACTGGTCAACAGTGATCTTTTTTTAACTAACTAAAATTACTAAAATGTTATAAGAATGTACATAGTCTTTCACTTGCAAAGCAAACTGCTGATGCAAAATCTGCAATTTGATCTGTGTCATGTTCCTGGCAATTTATTTTAATGGAAACATAAATTACAAAACTGTCATTCATGTTCTCAGACCTTTAACTCCTCAGGAAAAGGTTTATTGACATTATAAATTTTGTAAGAAGGAGGATCATTTTTCCCATAGTCTTCCATTCTTGGCCTCTTCTTGCAGCTAGTGGAGTCGCCCCCTGGTGGCGAACTGCTGCTTCCATCCTGCTTCCGAGGATCCTCTGTTCAAACCAATGGTTGGAATCGGCACATATGATATTATCATGATATTGTGATATTGTGAAATCATATTTCATGATAAACTCACTTGGCACCATCTAGTGGGCTGAAATGTCATTTTTTTAATCCACAAAATTTTTTTTTTTTTTAAATTATATGCTTAAAAAAATCGTCCCGGAAAAATATCGCAATATTTCACAGTATCGACCCCCCCCACCCCTTAAGGTTGTGTTTTTCTTTGGCTATAGTGCATCACGCTTGTATGAATATTTACATGGCTATCACAAACTGGCCTATAGTACCCTGCGGTAAAAACCCAAATTAGGGTTTACCATTCCGAACCGTACCAATGCCGAGCTGAATTGCAGCGTACCGCTCAATGGAAACATGGCTTCACCTCCCTGCAGCCCCCTTCCCCTCCACCAGGACACTGCAGCTGCGATCCTGTCTTAATCTGGGGGGATAAACACGATTATCCTGCTACGGCTTGTTCTTGGCTTTGTAACAGCGATGGGGAACCTTTCACAGCTCCGTCTTTCCCATGGTCGAGTGAGTCTGAGCGACTAAGACCCCTGATGCGGACCGGTCCCCATTCATCAGCTATAGGCCGCAGCAAACAGGCATGTCACGCAGATCCTGAGGCTGATGGAGGAGGATAAACACTGTCCTCACTGTCTTTATCTGGACTGTCTCAGGAGGTTCAGCTGGAACTCACACTGTGAGACTTCATCAAAGAGTGTGCAAACACTCAGTCCTTTTCATGACTTCATCATTTTATTTATTACTTATATTAACAAACCTTGTGGTACCATGGGGAAAAAGTGATATGTATTTATGTATTGATATAAACTCTATTTATTATAGAGTTCACATAATATATCTTATTTTACTTTTAATTTCTGTATAATATCAAAGTCTTTTTTCAAAAACTAATGAGAAAAGTTAGTAATTGTCAGGTGATTTGTCTTAAGCTGCATAAAAATCAGCAATGCACACTGTCAATCACGTGTTGACATATAAAGTAAAATACTCTACTGTAATACTGTGAAGTAACACTAAACAATTGTCAATTTACAGGGATTTTAGTATAAAATCAAACAGTAACATATGAAAATACAGCACATAGTAAATGTACTTGTAATGGAAATTTAACTGAATTTAAAGTTAATTATTTTATAGTTTGGATCACAAATAGAATAGTAAAAATATATCTTTTCTCAAACTATGTTTTAAAATTCGCACTCACATTATTAAGCACAAGTTTTCTTGTTTTTCCTTTAAATTTTCCCAATGGGTTAAAATATTTCAGAAGCTAAACCACAGAGAAAAGTCTCCCAGGGCTGGATTTCCATTCTCCCCAGACAAGTCAGTCATGTTCAAGTTCATGGGGGCAGGAATGTCTCGACTCCTCATTCACGTTCCCTCGTTCCCTCCCTCCCTCCCTCCCTCCCTCCCTCCATCATCCATCCATCGTCAGGCTCTTTGGTGTCTGTATGGCGTTACAATGACAGAGAGGCTGCGTCGTTATGGCAGCAGCCTGGACGAGCTGAGTATGTGCTGCTGAAAAGCACAGCCTGTCAGAAAGAGAGAGAGAGAGAGAGAGAGAGAGAGAGAGAGAGAGAGAGAGAGAGAGAGAGAGAGAGCA
>JAFBJR010000172.1:15076241-15105635 GCA_016785285.1 Brachirus orientalis
GAGAGAGAGAGAGAGAGAGAGAGAGAGAGAGAGAGAGCATCCCAACAGCTGGACACGGGCTCGCCAGGACCCAACATCCTCCCTCCCTCTTTTCAGACACCTCCCAGACCCTGGGAAAACTAAGAATTCAACATTCATCATCCAAACACACACACAGATACACACACACAAGTTCACACAGCTATTCTTCTCAGGACACTGCATTAACTTCCATTCGTTCGGTGTTATCCCCCAACTTTAACCACAACCAGTTAACGCCTAAACCCAAACTTAACCCAACTACAGTTCAAATCTAAGCCCTAAACTTCACCAGCAATTGAGGTTCTGCCACATTGGGCCCAGGTTCTGGTCCCCATGAGGACTGCTGGTCCTGACAAAGTCAGGGTTCATGACAGAAACTGCCCTTAAAAGATAACAAATGCAAGAACAGAGAGACTGTGGGATTTAAAATCTGTTTACAGAAACTTAAAATATAAAATGTTGAGTTACGGTACATGGATAAATGTGTTGTAAAGGTGTTTGTGTGTTTAACAAACTGACTTTTTCAGGTCTAGTAGTTGTCATGGAGACCAAAGCCTGGTTCCAAGGAGGCAGAAACTCATTTTGAAAAACTGGTAAAAGTTAGAAGAACTAAGATGTGAATAAATAATCAGGGATTCATCCTGCTCGTAGTTCTTCAACTGAACCAGTAGCAACTGGACATGCAGACTGAATTATGGTTAAGATAAGGTTTTGTTGTTTAAATAAAAATGTAGGGTCCTCAGTAGAATATCTGCACAGACCTGGGTGCGTGCATGTGTGTGTGTGTTGGGGGGGTGATTTGTCGAGGTTCCATTCAAGTCTGAGCATGAAAGACTGATAATTTGCATAAACTACATGCTGGCTGAGGAGGGTGTGTGTGTGCGTGAAAAGAAATTCACATGATTGTGAACTGTGTCGCTGTCATAAAAAAAGAAAGAATGAATTGAGAAAGAGGGTGTAATTTGGCCCAAAACGGAGACTTTTTGTAAACATAATTGGGCGACTGTGACAACAGCACCACTGCAGGGTTGAACATCATCGCACATCCAGCTCCCACCACAAAAGCAGCTGCTGATGGTGCAAGCAGTAACAGAACAACACGGACATAAGGAGCTGACTACACACGGATCATGTTCCGTGTTGATGTGCAGTCAAAAAGCTGATTTCTTTCACTAATTTTTGTTGCTTTCTTCTCTTTTAAGATGACCAGCTGATGGTGATGCCACCCCACTGTGGAGGATCTTCAGCGCACGCATCATGGATTTATCAAAGCCGAACATCATGCACTTTGACGCCTGAATGAGAATCCTCCCTCGTTCATGAGTGGACGACAGCTGCGGTCCATGCACTGAATCAGTCTGGTGCTGATCTTCTGCATCGAAAGATGCACTGGTGTTTGCGACACTGGAGCACAGAAGATGGTGACCTTCTCTTGGAGCCGATGTTCATGAAAACCTGCAGACGCTCTGGGCAACGTCATCAGCAGCGTCATCAGGTGTGGTGGCCTTGCCACTGTCGGATTTGTACCAGATGTTGTACGGCAACTTCCCTTGGACAAACCAATTTAGAGTCGAGTTAACTGTCTCATTTGTCTAACAATGCGTTTGTGTAAATGACTGAACATATAACATCGATATCTTCATCACAAACCAAAAAAATAAATAAATAAATAAATCAAAACAGTGAATGTTTTCATCATCATCATTTGTTCACACATTATCAAAAGTCAAATTCAGTCCCATCTTTATTTTTGTGTTTAATTCAACTGTTTGGTTTCTTGCTGGCATTTGCTGTTTATAGAAAGTATGTTGATAATTTGTAATAAAATTATTCAGGGTAAAACAAATAAAGTTTGTAATGGTCTGATTTGCATTGCTGAGTACGGCAAGACCACTTGGACAAACCACAACCAAGTTAAGTTTGTCTCCAGTGGATCTACGTCACTTTTACAATAATCTATCTGGAATAATTGATCTGCAAAACATTCATTTATTTTCAACGAAGCTTCACTTACATGGAAAACATGTTTACGCACAAATTGGGTAGTACTGCAATTCTGGTAGTTATGACATTTAGGGCTAAGTTTTGAATTGTGGTTCAGATTAGGGTTAAGGATAAGGCTTTATTCAGACCGGTGTTTTTCAAAATTCTGGGAAAAATTGTTAGGGGACCCAAAATAAATCTCAACCCATTCTTTGGGAACCATTGGTTTAGACTATCCAAATGAATGGAAGTCAATACAGTGTCAAGAACAAACCTGCATGTGTGTGCGTGTTCCTGACATGCTAGTCAACCTTTTTGTTGTTGAGCTCTATTCAATAGATTCTTTGATCACGAAGCACAATGTGTCTGTCATTTATTGTAAAAATTCATCGTGGCTTGTCATTTTTAGCAGCTTGGGCAGAGACAGTGGAGTTCCTGTGTCAGCTGGAGACACATTACTCAGTAACATCTAGGTGGGAGATCCTGGAAAAACTATATTTTGAATTCAAAAGTCCAAACCCCTTTTTCCTCAGACCTACCTCTGAAGCCACGCCTCCAAAGCACAGTAAAGTGCAATGATAGTTTACACGGATTCATGGGCAATGACAACGTAATGCCGCAAAACAACCAATACTCTCGAAAGATCACAAAGACATAAAGTTACTCTATCTGTCCAGTAGAAACAGGGCCAGCGTGGCATCACTTTGCAGCCTTTACTGGACTTTCAAATGCAGCACCAATGTTCACTCTGCTCTTGGATCTTTCTTTTTCTTGGCAGTACCTTTTCTCAAAAACACGAAGGGCATAAGTTTGCGTATGGACAAAGGGAACATGTCCCCGCCAATATTAGAAGAAAGCCAGATTGTCCCTACTAATATTAGAGACAGGACAAGAGTCTATGTGTGTGCACCGTGCTATTAGAAAAGAGCCAGAGTGAGCGAGCAGATTTTACGAGCATCAGCAAACGCATCACAGCCCAGTAGAAAAGTCACTGCACGACACAGTGGGGACTTTTTAGGACTGTCAGTCCAGACCTTCAGCACACAGACAAAACCGACATGACATGTCGGACCCTGACATGACCGGCCTGTCAGGGTCTGAGGAAGGACATTCTGAACTCTACAAGCTAGTATAAGCTCTAGCATTGTCTTTTCCCATATTATAAAACATTGAAGAATCTGAGCATGCGTGAATAGTGCATGAAGAGGGGTTCGAACACAAGGGGGAAGGAGGGGTGGATGGCAGTTCCACTGACGCGTCACAATCCAATTTATTTGGTTGGTGTTTTCATAAGGCCTGTCCGCTGCACAGGTGACTGACATTTTTCAATTCTGTGACAATGCATTCATTAATTGGTTACATTTTGTTTGTGAAGAGGATTTTAAGCAATACAGTAAAAGTAACACAAACGTGGAAAATGTGAATATAAATCCCTTTTGTTTGCCCTAATTCTTACAAATAAATAAATCTGAAATAAAGTGAATATATCATGAAGAATGGAGTGTTAATATCGCATAAACCAATTTTTTTGTTATTATTTCTTTCAAGTCAACCTTTTATCCGATACATAGAATAATGTTATTAGTGTAAATGGTAAAACGAGTAAACAATTATGTGCCAAAACAGATGTGCAACAGATACTCACAGACTCTCTCAAGGCTGTAAGGGCAGCGCACAGTTTCAGTCTGCTGCTCGTGTTTCTGCTGCTGGACTGAGGGAGTCGTGACCTTTCCCTCTCCAGGGACATGAACTGACCTTGACACAAGCCACAGACACGTGCTGTTTTCCCCGGACACATCAGACATGAAGGCCCGTAACCATGATTCACCTGAAGGAAGGAAGGAAAGGAGGTTGGGAGATACGTAGATAGTAAATAAATTAATTAATTAAAATAAGAAAATGAATTACAAATTTAGCACAGGAAGCAAGAATGTAACAATAGTGTTAACTTTAGAGCTGAATCTTTTGGGGAAATTATCAAATTACCATTTTCTGACAGATGTTGCAAACTCCCTTCAAGCTCAGAGTAGAGTTTGATTAATGCTGTTTAACACTCAATTAAATGCACAATTAATAAAGCGACATACAGTATATACACACACAAATACAGACATACAGTTAAATCCATAAAAACATTCCATGGTGCATTCTATTTGCATTGGAGGAAGCCAGAACTGGGAATGACATCCCCCTGGATTTGACCATTGATTTTAAACTGGGAAGAAAAAGATGGATGTAAACATATCTCAGACTAGTCTGTGTTTGCTGTACAACACTTTACATCAGTGGTTCTTCAACCCTTTATACCTAGAACCACCTGAGAAGATGTTGAGCTCTTGAAGTAAAACCATGATCACCAACAGTAAAATACAGTGGTGTAGTTTGAGCAAAGTCAGCTACAGACTTTTCACAGGAGGCAGATTTATTCCCAATAAGATTATGTGCTCTGCATTGGGGTAGTGAAATTAGATTAAGATGGATCTAGAGATAAAGTGACTCTAATTATTATTATTATTTAATATATTTAGTTTTTTTGGTTATTTGTTTTGTTTTCCACACACGCCAGTCAAAATTCCTCCACTCTGATCACATACCCTGGTTTATGCAGAAGAACAGTATTTCTGATTTTCAACCAAAGGAAGCTTTCGTACCACAGTTTGAGAACCATGGCGCTACATGATATTTTGTACAAAAAAACAGTGTAGCAACATGTCCACTCATACAAACTGAAGAGTAATGATTTAGTGTAAAACAAATTAACAGTAAAAGAACTTCAATTAACAGTAAAAGTAGCAGTTTTAAATATTAAAGTGAGAGGCAGCCATCTTGGAGTTTGCTCTGACTTTTTGAGTCAGAAATCTGAGTAGAGAAGGAATGCCTCTTCAGCTCGGACATTTTGAATTCTAACTATAACTGGATCGCACCAAGGGCCCCTTTAGGGCAGATGAACCTCATAAAGTGGCAGTTGAATGAATATGCCTCTGCAGAAATGCTAAATATAATACACATGAAACAAATTGCCAAAAATATCAACAAAACTTTTTTATCGCTGTACAAAATGTACAAATACAAAATTTCTGATGGTTTTCCAGGAAAATCAAAAGTCCAGACTGCTGCAGACTCTGCAGGACGGAGCCCGTGTGAGGGCTGCAGATGATTGTCCAGTCATTTATATCTTCCAACTCAGTGAGCTTTAGGTCTTGTACTCTGAGTTTGCATAAGAATAGAATCAGGTCCTGTGAACTTCCCCAACCTATTGACCCAGCTCCCCAGACATGAATAGAACTGCTTAGAGGCTCCCCAGCCTCTCAAACAGGCTGCAACCATGCCTTAAGTCCCAATCATGGTAATTTAATATATCTTGAGCCTGTCTGTTTTCCTCGAGCCCCTTCTGCAGTTTATTTTAGGCCGTCTGTGCTTATCACCTCATCAGCACTGCTCCGTATTTGGCAAATTTAAGGGGCTGAAAGTTCCCTTTCAGCTGCTAAACAAGCCTCCATTCCAATTTAGTTAGAAAAGCAATTCCCTATTGTCTTTTATTCCGTTGATGGAGAATAAAGACGAGTCTCATCAAGGACAGACACACGGAGAATAATATGGCAGAGCAGACTGAAAGTGTCCCAAATGCACCAGTGCTTCACAAGTGGCAGCTTCAGCTTCTGTGATGTAAAGTCTTCATTTACACGCCATGAAAATCATTTTTCTTATAATTTTTTTACGCCCACTTTACTTTGTGTTTGTCTGTGCTGATGTACTTCTTTGATTACTCAACGTTGCCGTTTTGACATATAAAAATACTTCCTATGTGCAGCATAAGAATTTCACACAAGATCTAAACACGGCTACACTGAGAAACACAGCGAGAAAATGCAACACAGCGAGAAAATGCACACGCAGCTGATGAACTTCTTCAACACTGTGTGGACTCATTTGAAAATGGTTTGGTTTCTGTCAAAGGGTCAAACATCTGGAATGGTTACGATGAAGCATTAAACATATGCAGCTCACTTTTCTATGACTTAACAATCGTGTATATATGGACCAAAATAAAAAACTCAAATCAGAAAATCAAATCTAACTTCTTCTACACTGTGGTTAAGTACCGTGACCTGTTTCAAGGGTTAAACTCATCAATTACCATCATATGTTATCAGTTTAATTCAAATTAATTTATTATTTAATTTGTCTATCATTGTGAATCGTGTACACAAAAAAAAGACAAAATACATTCTCAGCATTTAACTGTACCTTTACTTTTAAAAGTGAAATAAACAATAAGTACTGTATTTGTTAAAAAAAAGATAGAAAATGGTAATTTGGCTTATTTCTCTATGGAGAATGATATAACCAAAAATAATGTAGAAATTTAAGAGAACAATTCACTCCGCTTTCATGTTCCCCAGCTGTGTCATTGTCACTGTGGCGCCACCTGCTGGACACACACAACACTTCATTCACTTTAAGCTCCATTCTTAGAAGCGTGTTTGTGTGTGTAAATGCTTTCCATGACTTCAGAGGACTTAACCTAACCCTAACCTTAACCTAACCCTAACCTCAGTCTAACTTGACAACATGTTGTCACCTTAAAATGGAGTCATTTACATTAAGGTGACTTGATTTTTGTTCCCATAATGTGACTGTGGAAACAGATTTAGGTCCCCACAACATAAGGAATAGCAGCTACACACACACACACACAAAGAGACACACTAACATGAGGATAAAGCCTGTGAACATGATAAATATGAAATCACTTAGATCACACAGCACCATTGATTTAAGTTACGTCACATGTTTTTCTACATGAAGTTGTCTTGTTTAAAGTGACAGAGAGACAAATCTATCTGCATTTCATTTTGCAGTTGTAATGAGTGACACTTAACACTGTGCCAGTTATTCTACACTCAAGTGACACATCCGGGTTAAATCAACAAAACCTCCTTTGTTTTGTCTGGCTGAGGAAACACACTGTCTGCTGAACGAGAGAAAATATTTTGAACTGGAACAAAAAAATCACTTATTATTGCTATTTAATTTTCATAAATAACAAAATAGCAAAAGTTCAATAAATCAAATGCACTTGAACACATATGATCCCTGTGAATATTCTCTTTTAAATAAGTGTTTTTGTCAACAAATATGTTTAAGACGACAAATATCTTTCACTGAAGAGCAGAAATCAAATCATTTATGATAATTATCAGTAATGACTGAATTTAAAAATGTTCTGTTGAGATTACTTTTTTTGGGTACATTTCACACAACAGTACAAAAACAGAAACAAGTTTGGTACTAATTTTGTAATAAAGTTTTAATACTAAGTAATGTTACTGTAATACTATATCATTTCTAACAAAAAGTTCCAGATTTGTAATAACAATGTAATAGTGTGGTAATAAGGAGAAAATTTAACAGTAATACCATGATATTTCCAAAGTAGTACATGAAAATATTTGTGTATCAAAATGGATAGTTACTGAGTTGCTACTGTTATTGTTATTACTGACCTATTACTTAATATTTACTATAGAATTAAGATGATATGAACATAATATTACCTAAATGTGACTGAAATACTGTTACTCCCTTTTGTCGCAGCTCTAGTGGAAAGCAAAAATAAGATAAACAAGTATTTGACAGTGAGTGCTCACCTCTTAGTTCTGAATAAAAGCCACAGTCTCTTGTCTTGTTTCAATATTTATCGGCATGTCAACTTTATTAAAACCCTTTTTCAAATGCATCTCACAGTTTATCATGCAAACCATAGATAACCACCACATTAAGTCATTTCAAAGGACTCTCAGCCGTTCATCTCACATCTTCAATGCAGTGCATTGTTTCACTTCCCTGGCCGACATGGCTGGTGAGTTTGGAGGATGAGGGCGCACACGGATATTTTCCCAAGCACAGGGAGACGAGCCTGGTCCCAAAACAAGGACCTCATCAAAGTTTAGGACACACAAAAAGAAATCTTGGGACAAAAACCCGCAACGAGGACAGATTTGCTCAAGGCAACAAAGACGTCAACAATCAAAGCCTCTAATGAACACGCTTCCTCCTCAGATATGTGGAGACCAAACTGTAGCAATTATCTGCAAATGCTGATGAGGTGGAATCTGATGCATTCACGGCTGCACATTCAACAATCATCTCAGTCACTGGAAATAACACAGCTCGGTGAAGCCTCTTCTGAAAAAAATAATGATTTCTAATGAAGGTCCAGGACCAAGGGATCCGAAACCGACACACGCAAGATGATACCGACCCACATACACCTAGAGAAAACAAGCCATGTTTACAGAAAGCAGCAGGAAGTGTTGAAGCAGGCTGAGAATTTGGACACTTGTATGTTGTAATATTCCTGCATGTTATCTAAAGATGCGTATTTTGTTGAACTGTGCACTTACGTACATTTCCAATAATGTTTCTTACACTCAGTAAATCTGCAGAAATCTGAATTTATATTCAAGGTGACAGACTTTCTCATTTTTCGCCTTAATATCAACATTCACTTTACCATCTCAAAACATCAGAAGGAGGAAATCAATACTCAGAAGTAATACTTAGTCAATGTGATGTCTTTCATTGTGTATTTGCCAAATAACTCAAAACTCAACAAACTCACAAGGAAACCAAACCAGACAACAATTCCCATGATCCCTCGCTGCTTCCTCACATCATCAGACTTGCTATTTTTTGGTAATTGTTTAATTGATTTGAAGAGTCCTATAGCAACCACAAATCGCATTTGGTGAGTTTATTAAAAGAACAGTGTGGAAAAAACAGTGATATCTACTGGTCAACAAGGATAGTGGTTCTTGACCCTCGAACCATTATCCAGTCTACAGAGGCTAAAGCCATGTCTCCACCCGGACCGGACTGTGCCATTTTACCCCAGTGGAAGGGTGCCAAAGAATGGAACAGTTGGGGCTGGTTACTGTGGTACTATTCCTGATGGAACCACAGGAAAAAAAGGTAGGATGTCACGTTAAGCAGCCATCGGGCACAGCCCACATCTGCCTACTGTTGTCAGTCGAAACGCAAACTTAAGCCAGGGCTTTACTGTTCGGAACCATACCATACCGTATTAAACCGAACTGCAACATGATGGAAACATGACGGAAAAATGGCTGAAGTGCCTGGAATTTTTCAGGTTAGTCAGTCAAGAGTAACTACTGAAAAAAGTAAAAACAGAACAGCGCCAGTGTGTGTCAGGCCGACTTTGACTGTATTTGGAAGAGAAATGCAAGAAATATCTGTAGAAATTGCAACAATGCACCACATACACACACATGAAGCACAGCACCAACGGATAATTTGTTATTCATCTGCCTTTCAGTCTCATAACTGTCCAGTGGGTCATGTGACAGGCTCATGTATGACTCCAGTGTGTGCAGTTCCGACTTTGATGTTGTTTGGATGCTAAGAGTAAGTGGAAATTTTTTCCCCCTCCTTTTGCCAAAATTGAATGTAGAAAAAAAAATTAGAAAAGATGAAACATAAAATTGCACTTGCCTGCTTCTATCTGAAAATCTTTTGTTGCATTTTAGTTTTTTTTTTTTTTTGCATTTTAGGAAAACTTTTTTCAGGGATGGGGTTTGTAATAAAAGTGAAAATTAGAGGAACAGCATCGAGATCAAACATAAACCATTGCATGTGCTAAAATACAGTTGAGACAACAATATAACAGAGTGTACAGTCTGCAGACACAAGGGTTTAATGCAAGTGATTCAAACTGCAAAATGCACCAGTTATATGTTGCTAAAAATGCACATGCACTCAGATACAGTGGATCCCAGTGGCTGTCAGGCAGCGAGGGATGAGGACACACTCACAGGGCCACAGTGTCTCTGTAAGAGCGGCGGGGAAATGTGTGCACATCAGGTTTTGTGAGTCTGTGACGAGATGTGACAGCCCGGCTCGCATTAAAAGATCCTTGAATTTGGTGCATTTTTTATGCCTTTTCCATTTACAATGCTTCAGTGGAGATTTCTTTATCTCAGAACGGACAATGGTGTCTTTCTTTCTCATTGCCTACATCTCCCTCTCTTGCTCTCTCACTCTCTCTCTCTCCTACACACACACACACACACACACACACACGCACACACACACAAAGCCTTGCTGGCAGACGCACGCACACTTGCTTGCTGTCATGCTCATTTTGATGGTAATTAATGACATCACCACTGCGTGCTGGTGCATGGTGGTGAGGTGTGTGTGTGTGGGTGTGTGTGTGTGCATGTGTGTGTGTGTATGGGGGGGGGATTGCGTTTGTTTGTTGAGCAAACCGTGGGAACAGGGAGCTCTCCAGGGTGGCGAGTCAGGGCCTCCAACAATACACATGCTGTTGCTTTTCACCCAAACACTCTCCCTTCCCAAGAGAATCATGTGTGTCCCCTCCTCTCCTGTCCCCCCTCTGTTTCCCTCCTTTGCCCCCCCCCCCTCCTTCCTTTGTATCTGTCATAACAGGACGTGCAGCGTGAGACTGCTGCCCCCTCTCTGTCACTGTGTCACATCAGCATCAGGTTAGCCGGAGCATCAAAAAATCAAAAACAGCCCCAGAAGAAAATTTACTGGAATAATTTTACGATTAAAACAGCTTCATATGGATCATATGATGAGAGTGTCATGAAGCCGGTGTGAGTTAATCTTTTTATTGTTGTGATGCCCATGTTTCTTAGTCGCTATTGCTCCTTTATTCATTTCACCTTTCTATCTATTTATTTATTTGCTTATTTATCTTTGACTAGTTTACTTAAAATGACTAATTTCATAGGTAAATATGATCATTTGTTGGTCCCTCTTCCTCTGCTCTGTAGCCATTTTCTCTGTGTTGATGCCAATGAGATATTTCACTCAAAGTGTCATTTACCAACCTGTTAAAACACAATAAATACTTAAATAACAAAGTAAAAAAAAAAAAAAAAGATAAGTCACGTGGGAAGCTGAGGTTTTATTGGTAGTCCTGTTTGAAAAGCATTGACATCTGTAATGTTGCATCAGGCATCACCTGAGGTCATTTATGTGCTTTATAATAGTACAATATGTAAGAAACTGTACATCATGTTTATTTTTTTTCCTGACAAAACATGGCAAACCTCCAGCCACAAGCCAACTTCCGATTCCAATAGACCGTGGGCTACATTATGTTACAAATGTATTAAATCATAAAATGACAATGATATGCCATAAATAAGGAAAAGTGTTACATTTAAATACTATATTCACTGATAACGATGGTACAGGGAGTTTAATCAGAGTTTGAATGGTTTTTTTTTATTCCTCAAATTATTTATCAATTTTGGTTTGGTGTTTTGGTCGGTTTCACCGCCCATCAACAACCACCCAAAAAAATAAAAATGACATAATCATTGCACTGAACACCCAGGTTGCCAAACAAGTTAATTCAACTTCACAAGCTGCAGCTGTAGAGGAACGAAGCCTCACTACGCTTCTCTTAAATGTCTTGAATATATGGGGAGAAAAAAGAGGGTCTGCGGTGGACGTTAAAAAAGGATGATGTCATATACATACAGTACAGTATAAATATATTTATAAATTACATGTAACATTAGCCTTTTCGTGTGGCCTTATTTTCACAGAGTGTGACATGCTGGAATGATAGAGTTGATATTTCATCATTAGTTTAAGGACATTTTCAACAGAACACAATCTCAAGTTTGAAAATTAAGTTCCTTTTTAGGGGAAAAGAGATGATGAAGCACTGCACATACGTATGAGAGGTACTGTGACTGAAAATATTGTCCAATAGAAGCCTCGTTGCAGGTTTCATCTGTAAATTAACAGGTTCAAAACTTTGCCAAGCACCAGTCAAATTATAATTTCCCAGTTTTCTGGAGATCAGTAAAGAAAAAGCAGCAGCTCTCTGGATCCTCTCGTCAAAAACACAGTAACATCTGCACACAGCAGCCATGTATCGTCACTGTAACGCTCTTGTCAGGTTTGATTCCTGTGCTGGATGTCGCGCTCATGACTCTTCCACTGATGACACTCTCTGACCAATCAGTGGCCGGCATTTTAGTATCAGCTCATCTCGCTTGGAGCCTCACCACTACTAAAAAAGCACCAGGTACCAGGTACTGTCCCTAATGGGAAAGCAAAAAAAACAAGTCGAGTCAAGCTTTTAACAGTCCAGTCCAGTTTTCAGAAACCTGGTCTTGTTAGTTAACATGGCTGCCAAGCATCGCTGCTGAGTGGCAAGACTTTTCTAGTCGGACTCTGTTGTAGTTTTGTCTACATATTTCTTTCATTTCCATTACTCCAAACCAGAGATGAGGCAACACGATCCTCAGTATCGGTGATATTGCCATACTTCCTTCTATAATTGGATCTGATATTGAAAAATGAAAAAAGAAACATCTGATCAGTAAACCCTAAATTTGACAAAAATGCTTCACTATACAAAGACAAAATGCTGTAAAGAACAACTTCCACTGCTGTGAAATGACTGAGTGGAAGAATAACAACAACAGCCTGCATCAACCTTATTATGTGCAATAATCTAATAATCTAATCTAATCTAATCTAATCTATAGCTAGGTACTAAATGCATCAGCATAAATGTGTTTCTCACAGCTGAGTTGTTTTAAAAAAGGTAGCAGACTATTTCTGGTAGATAATATCGATAGATACTCGAGGTTGTGATATTGGAATCAGACACAAAATAAGTGGTTTTCAGTCTTCAAAACCAATAAAAACCCTCAATAATCAAAGCAGTAATAGTCCCCTTTATGCCCTAATTAGGCGGCAGGTGAGCACTGAATTTGCTAAACCATTCAGTTTGGTTCCTTCTCATATGCATTAAACAGCTAATTGTTTTCTTCTCTCAGTCCAGGCAGGGAACCAGCGGCCTTTGTGCCTGAATCAAAGCTCTCCTCTGCTATGAATAGTGATTTCTTTGGTTCTCCTCCTCAGCACTGCTGGCTGAGAGGTCTTCTCCCCTGAGACTCCCCTTTGACCCCAACAAATGGACTCTTGTCAGATGAATAAAGGAGAAGTGATCGGCCTTTAGTGGTCCCCGGTGTTCAGCCAATGTGTGTTTGATGAGTAATCACAATGACAGAGAGGATCCTACGGAGAGGCTGGTGGAGCTCAGTGCTCAGCAGGGCGTCTTGTGATGTGACATCAGTGTTACAAACTCTGGACCAATTACAGGGTTACTGCTCAACATAATACAAAGTACCGATCAATATTTCGTCTTGTTACGATGTAAAAACGGTTTCTGGTGTTGTAATGGTGACAGAAAAATGGCACCATCCACAAATTTTTGGATTTTCAAATTCACATGAAGTCAATTAAAAATTGAGTTTTATGTTACTGTTTTGCAGCTTTTACTTTGGTCTCTCTCTCTCTGTATTGAGTATATTGTTGTATATGTAGCACCAGTGGTACGCGATCTTCCTCTGGTGGCACTTGGAGGAAAATCAGAAATACTTTTCTAGAGTTCCTCGAGTTGAGGAATGTTGATATAAGAGAGCAAATTATGTGATTGGGAATAAATCTGCCTCCTGTGAAAAGTCTGCAGCTGACTTTGCTGTTTAAACCCAGGATTAAACATGTTTAAATAGGTTTTAACAGTCTATGCTGTATTCCTTAAGCTTGCCTCACACTAGAGGATTATCCTTACGATAATTGTGGGTGCCTTCTGATTTTAGGCTGTTTTGAACAGATTATCTGACCAAATTATCCACTAGTGTGAGGGATTAACAGACGCGATTGACAGAGTCTTCCTGATTTCAAATCCTAAATATTAAACATGTTTGATATTTACAAGTGAACAGAGATTGGGGGCGTGAGAAGAATCACACAATAACCAATGAGAATGCATTGACCAGAATGGATGTTGTGTACTTTTGTTTGTGTCTCTCTGCACACAACATTGCACACACAACAGCTACTAACTGACGACACCGACAGTCCACCTCCATGACTGTTTACATTATGAAGTCACATTAAATCTTGTGCTTTCTCAGGATTAAAACATTTAAAATTGGTTACAAAGTTCATTCTGTCTGTGGTCTCCCGCGTTTTTAAAATGAAGTCCAATTTGAAAGTCTTCTTGTGTGGGGCAAGCTTTAGTCTGAAGCTAATAAAATAATGTTTCCTCATCCACCTCTAAATCGAAGGACCATTCCTCTGTCTTCTAATCATATATTTGTCAAACAGTTTGCTGAACAGGCTTCACACTTGGCAGGTGACTTATAAAGTGCACCGGTGTGTGCAGTGCCAACTTTGATATTTTGTTTAGACAACAAATGCAAGAGATGCCAACTGAATTATTTCAAAATGTCATTGCTATTATTATCACATCATTAGTTCAAGCTCTGTATTCATGATTCATGTTAAAACCCAGCACTTTTGATGTGTTATAGTAACAGAGACCATTCAAGCACAACAAAAATACACAAATAAACCCACTTACAGAACAGGTACTGCACTAGTAACATGCAAATGTGACCAGTGACCGACTGAATGCCACGTCTCACGTGGCATGTGAGTATTGTGTTCCTTCAGAGAAACTCTGATGAGTTTTATTTCGAGCAGAAGAGCCCCTGATATCTTTTATTCAGGGGCTCAGTGTCAGTGTTTGGTGAGGACAGCGAGAAAATGTAGGTTGTTACGTGCTTGTATGAGCCCAGATGGATTCTACAGACTGTTCCAATCAGCTCACAAAGGTGATATAATTGGCAGGGCAGGATGGGACAAGGCCAGTGCCTTTGGAGTTTTTCAGTCTACTCTTCTCCCCATTGCACCTATTCTCTCCCACTTTATACACACTGATTATAGTCTCCTCCCTCACGGGCCCATTATCCCCCTCCAACAACAGACCAATTTGTCCATCCAGCTTGGCTCCCGCCTCCCCTCCTGCTGTGTTATTTAGACTCTCTTCTGCACTTCAATGGCAGGTACTGATTAGAGAACTTCCATGACCCCTTCACTGTTCCTCAAACCACCCCCCCTCCCCTCGCCAGCAACCTTTAATCTGATTACAGGCTTTCTGCAGCTTTTCAGAGGAGACCAGTTCCAAGAGGACAATGGTAGACCAAGTGGCTTCACAAACAACTCTCTGCAGGGTTTTATAAATTGGAAGACAACTGCACCAACTCTCCTCTAAAGCACCACGTCACAGCCAAGTCTGTTTGTGCCCTAAGACGAACATCTCTCACCTCTATCATCCTGTCCTAAAAAGAGAAATAAAAATCTAAAAAGTTCTGTTCTTGTGTCTTTTTTCGTTGTATCAGCTGAAATGATATTTTTGGATAACGAGTCCCAAAAGTGGGAAAATCTCAAAACACCAGCCTTGTGTTTTCTTGGATACAATCATTATATTGATTATATACAGAAAATTTTGAAAACAATGATGTCATAGTCCCACCTCTCTCTTGCTCTCGCGTTCACTGTCGCCTTTGTCGTCTTCTTCGTCTTGTGTTTGGATATTGTTGGTCTGGTCACTTTATGATGTTGGTTTTCTTTCTGGAGTCGCCCTGGTTTTCTTCAGTCTGTCTCCATTTCTGTTATTGAAGTAAAATTGAAAAAAAGCTTACATTAAAAAGTTTGTACACAATTTATATACAGCGCTACTTACAGGCATGGCACATGTACTACAGTGTTTAGTACATGTGCCATAGTACATGAGTCTTTAGTACAAGAGTCTTTTGGGGTTAGTTCTGTTTCTGGGTGGATAAGGACTGTGCGTCTAAGAAAACCCTGTGACTTTACTGTAAAAAAAAAAAAAATTCGATTTCAATTTGTGTGAAGAACCAGGGATTTAAACAAACACCAATGAAATTGGAGTTTTTAAATATGCATGTAGCGCTGGTGGCTCATGTAAAAGAAAAGACTCCCTGTCCCAGTGTATTACCCACAGGTGGACACCCTGATGGCCTGGATAAAGAGAAGCTCCTGGAACTCAATATCTGCGGTTATAATTTGTGTTGGACTTCTGTCCTTGTCCCAGAATAAAAGCGCGAGAGGGGAATTGATTTATAGCACTGAAAATGTGTCCGACTCCGCTCCACTAGGCGTCTTCCCTCCATCCATTTACTTAGAAATATTCATTTCTTTCAGTTGACAAAGCATGGCTCTTGAGGTGTTTGACCATGGCAGTGTTTTACAGGTTTCTCAAGGGTCCTTGAAATCCTTGAAAGTGTATGAATTTTAAAAAAAAATATATATATATATCAAGGCCCTTGAAAGTTTTTCAAAAATCACCCTAGACAGTGCTTGAATGTTTTGCAAGAAAGAAGTTAAGTTGATATTTAGGTAAATGTCTCCCTTGTTTGTTACAACGCCACCTACTGTTTGATGCCCTGCATTGCTTGATGTACATAGACTAGGTCGTTATTACTAGTGTTGTGGACACTGTCCACTGTCTCTCTCTCTGCTGTTGATTCCATGCAGAACAATGAGTGAGTAACATTAAGCAAGAGAGAGAGAAAATAACTTGACGCCTGGGAAATGAAAATTCCAAGATCTCTGCCTCAACAAAGAAAATTTCAGACTGACTTTGACCAAGATCCCAAGGACAGTCACTTGTCCAGATGCAGCAGGTGCTGCAAACCAATAAAAGTGGACGCCACGGGAGAAGCAGCTCTTACAAGTCGCCCTCCATCTTAAGCTGTGGCAGCACATTCTGTACTTGAATTTGAGGGAACTAGTTCTGGAAAATCTTTGAAAAGCCCTTGAATTTTATGTCCTTTAGTTAACCAGGCCTTTTTTTTTTTTTTTTTTTTTTTTACAAACCTCTTCAATCAACAAAGCTTCCGTTGCCTGTCGACCTGACGAGACGAGCACAAAGCACGTGTCCACCCAGTGCATCCAGAGTTCATTAATGTCAGAGTGAACGGTCAGGAAATGGCCCCATTGACTGCTGTGTCCAGACTTCATTAGCATCTGAATACAGAGAACAGAGGAACCTGGAGGCAACAGACAAGCCCACAATGACCTGGAGGAGCCAGATGTTCACTGGACATCAGCTGGTTTTGCTCCTTGACTTTCCAGACTCTCACAGCGAGTGATGCAAATGTGGAAATTGAGAACTTCCTCTGCTAGAAAGTCTTACATGATACACGATTTTATTTTATGCTTTTATTACATACTCAAATGTTCTTATTCTTCTCCCTCAAGGAGGAACATAGCTCAGATACAGTTAACCCAGAACTTTGCACGTGTTCTTACCAGTGCCAGAGAGAGAGAGAGAGAGAGCACCTCACTGGTTTCCTGTTTCTTGTAGAATTGATTTTAAAATGATTTTATTTGTTTTTAAGGCTCTTAATTGTCTTAGCGCCACATGTTTATCAGATTTGCTTTAAAGGTATGAACCCTCAAGAACACTCAGGTTAATTATTCTTGACGATTATTCCATAGGTTAGAGCAAAAATGTCCAGTTCCTGTCTATGGAGCAGCCTTCCTGCAGACCTGAGGGCAGCAGAGAATATCGACATTTTTAAAAGCAAAATTAATACCTACCTCTTTAAGCTGAGCTTATCTTATTTATTTATTTGAACATTTATGATCTGACATGTTTTTTTTCTAACCAGCCTAACCTGCTCATAACTGAATTTGATTCAATTTAACAGCATCTCTTGTTATTCTACCCGGTATTTATGTTTATTTTATCATTTTAGCTCACTCATTGTGACTCTTAATCTAAATTTAATTTTCTTCATTTACATATTTTTAAATGTTTGTCAATTTTACCTCATCATTAACTTTTTTATTAGCTTTACCCAATAATCATTGGTTAAAGTATTACTGTTATTTTTGATGATCTGTATCGTTTTATATGTTGTTATTTATGGATTTATTTTCATTTTATTCCATGTTCTACAACTTGAACCTTCACATAAGTCACTCACATCTACAGTCTTTTTCGAGTGTCTAATGAACTAATTAATCTGCATGTTTTTTGGACTGTGGGAGAAAACCAGATTATCCAGAGATTACCCAGAGCACACGTGGAATTACAGGCAATGTCAACAGAAAGCCTCTCTTTGGTCGAACTGGGATTCGAATCTGTGACCGTCTTGCTGTGAGGCAACAGCAATAGCCATTACTCCACCATGTGGCTCCCTCATATGTGTTATTTTTGTTATAATTCTACATGAACCAAAACGGCTACATATTATCTGACTTTATTGTTTCATTTTGGGTTACATTTGACCTTTGGATTTCTGACGTTTTCCAAACTGAAACTATAAAATATCAACGATACAACGAGCAGATTGTCAGACACATTCTGTGTATTACAGTTAACGTTCAACTCTATATCAGGCAAACTGCTGACAGTTGTATCATAGTTACTATAGTTACTCAAAATGTGAATCTTGACAATGAGCAAATCATGCACAAAAAAACAAAAAAAAAAAGTGAAAAATAATCTATACACAAACATCTACACAGGACTGTGCAAAAGTCTCAGGCCACAATTAGGTTTGTTGTTTTAGCAATGATATAATGACCCCGCAGGATCATTATGTCTCAATCACTTTACTGGGACACATTCAGAAATTTTCAACCATAATAATGAATGTTACAGTTAAACTTGTGCCATGTCGACAAAGGCCTGTTACACCAGGTTTATTCAAGACACGTTTGAGCATTACATACACATGTTATATGAGTTCAACTCATTGACAACTTTCAGTCACATCATTCCAATCCAAATATCAACGATCACATGAAAACAACAAAGCTGGTGGAGCTCAGAGACGTTTGCACATTTCTTTACATTGTCTAAAGAGATTTGTTATAGTTTAGAATTCAAAAATTACTTACAGCTGTTTCAATTGGTGTTTTTCCTGACATAATCAGTGATTGATTAATTAATTGGATGAAATTAATGTTTAATGGTTAATTAATAAGAAGCCATTACAAAAATGGCCTTTGTATAGAATGATCTATCGTCCCGAGAGTGATGCATCTCTAAAGCCATCAGAAATGTCTCTCAGTTCATCTCTGCATCATACAAACCAAAAACATCTTCACAGATACAATAAAAAGCTTCTTCCAAAATAAATCAATTACAATAAAAATCTCTGTTTTCAACAGTTTAAAAACCAGAACGATTCTGTTTCTCTCTTCCCATGACAGGGATATAATGTGCAGTGTTGTCCTTGAATGAGACGCCTCTCATTCTTTTTAGTGCGAGGCTCCTTCATTATTCACTGTTGTTTCACAGTCGGTTGTTGATCTCCTGCTGTGATGCTCTAACTCTGCTCCACAGAGAAGTTTGACTCAGATCTGTGCAAACAAACAAGAGTTTACTAAAATAAAGTGGATGAGAGGACGGAGAACTTGTGTGTGTGTGCGTGCATGCAAGCATGTGTGCCTGTGTGTTCTTGTACTTGTTGCGGAGTGAGGACATTTTGACTGGTGCTCACTTTCTGTCACCCCTTAAAAGTGCTTTTTCAGGGTTAAGACCTGGTTTTAGGGTTAGGGCATCTAGTTGTGATGGTTAAGGTTAGGGTAAGGGGCTAGGGAATGTATTATATCTATGAGGGTCCTCACTGTGTGTGTATGTGTGTGTTTGTGTGTACTTACATTTCCTGGTGCTTGTGAACCATGTGGTTGTTGTACTCGAGAATGGGAGGGATTGACTCTTCCTCCTCAGGGACCTGAAACACACACACACACACACACACGCACACGCACACGCACACACACACACACACACACACACACACACACACACACACACACACACACACCAGAGTGAGTTTTTTTTGAGTCATTCCTTCAGAGTGCAACAACACACTGTTATAGCTGTAACTTCAAAAAAAAAAACAAAAAAAAAACTATTGGACAAGACCGCCATCTAGTGGCAGAAACGCACACTCACCTCCCAGTACACTTCATCATCATAGCAGTTGTCATCAGCAGGGTCGCCCCAGATTGGTAACCTCAGGATTAACCCTTTGAAGAAAAAACAGGAATATAGATTAGATTAGATAGATAGATAGATAGATAGATAGATAGATAGATAGATAGATAGATAGATAGATAGATAGATAGATAGATAGATAGATAGATAGATAGATTAGAGCAGTAGTTCTAAAAAACTGATTTGTAGAGTTCTGATTTTCCTCCAAGCACAACCAGAGGAAGCTCGTACCACAGTTTGAGAACCATGTGATTATGCAATGCAACGCAGATTTTTCTATACTTCAGCTCCATCAGCAATGGTGGGAATGTAAAATGTCGGGCAAACTTCTTCTTTGTCTTTTCTTTTTTTTAAATCTCATCAATTGGATTAATTGAAAGAATAATTAAAATAAAATATACAGAAATAAATATGAAGTAAAAGATTCAAAACAGTAACCGGGCCAAGCCTAACCATCATAGGGACCTGCACATTACTGACTGTAGCCTGACATTATTGGAAAAAAAAGCACTACAGGCCAAAAGGTGTTGATCACCATTTTTTAGTGGTTTCACTGGGGTTCAAAAATCCCAGGTGTACCCATCATTTCTAGTCTGAAAGACTTTACCTTCACTTAATAGTGACATATGTCTTTTATCCTGAGTCCAGTAGTGATGCACAACACATTATTTTTTCATGTTGGGTCACTCTGTTGATCAAACAATAGAAATGAAAAGAAGAAAAGGCAACACATTCTTCAAACTCACCAACAAGTGCGCCTCCAACAAGCCCAAATGCAATCGACACACATGTGCCTGCAGCCTGGTAGCCTCCCTGTGTGCCAACAGTTCTGTTTTCAAATTTGCCTTCAAAGTCAAACGTGTTGATCAACCTGGACAGAAATAAACAATAAAAAAAAATCAAGATCAAATACACATTGCAGTACATCTACAAACTAAACTTTGTTAAACAAATGTTATGTATGACTTTGAAACATTCCTAAAGTTTCTGAAAACAAAAGGTGGAGGATGAATGATCAGGCAATGAAAAAATGGCGTTCACTAAATAGAACAGAATAGAATGCCTTTATTGTGATTACACAGGTCCTCTAAAAGTGCATCAAAAGCTTTTTCATGAAAAACATAATTAGGTCCCATAAAGGAAACGGAAAGTAAAAAAACTGAATATCGGATATAAAATTACAAAATACTATAGGAGAAAAATGTAAAATTGTGAGATTAAATAAATAAAAAACGAGGTCCAGTTTCCCTTCTTTACCACTTACCCTTCTTTACCATAAACAGATTCTGTGGCTGTTGCAGCAACAATGGCACCTATGAAGCCGCCGAGCATCCCAGGCAACGCGTGCAGATTGTGGACACCACATGTGTCCTGGAGCTTCAGATATTTTTCTAAGAAAGGCTGAGAATGAGAAACATAATCAGGTGTTCATAACTGATCTGGTAAAACATGAATTAAATTAAATTAAATTAAATTAAATTAAATTAAATTAAATTAAATTAAATTAAATTAAATTAAATTAAATTAAATTTTGTTTCTAAAAAGGTTTTGACAGGACTTGACTGGACAGGATCTGCAGGAGCTGCTCAGCTCATGATGCCTTCAGCCCAAACAGGTACAATGCTGCCCCCTGCTGGAGCAACCTCCCAATTGATATTAATGTAAATCTGCCATTTGAAACATTACCAGAACTGGAGAAACTGGTTTCCACTATTTTAAAGATAATAACATTACCTTTATTTTTAAACATATTTTGTCTGTATAGATTGTCCATAGTCACTAGCATTCAAATCCATAATATGTGGTATACATATAATATAAAATATAATGGATCAAATGGAGCAAAGTGTAAAATACATCTTTGCTTGTTAGGTGTTTGTTTCTGTTGTCCATAAAGACAATTTAAAAACCACAAAAAGTCTAGTATGTCACATTTAGGACGGTTCATTGGCAGAAACTGAACAGATTGTCCATCTATATGTTTGTATGTATAAGTTTATAATGATGAAATAAAATTCCTTTGGCTCTTGCAGTCTTTAAAAGGACTTTTATATGTACTTGTTTCTCTTTTACAGCAGCCTGAACAGACATGCCATCCAGCCATGATTTGAGCTGGAAGCTTATGCTGCATTTCAAGTGAGTCAGAACTCAGAATTTCCTGAATTGTTGAATGTTTCTGAACTCGGATTTCCAACTCGGACACTCAAAGCAACCTCACTACCCCAAATGAGGTTTCCAAGCCACCAAACAAACGCTGCTTTTAATACTATTAAAAACACTTCTGTCTGATTTGTTTAACATTAAACCAGTTGTTCACATAGTACCATTTAATGTTTAGCCATAGCCATGTTGCTTTGTTGTTTGCATGTGCAAAGTACCATGCTGAGCGTTGTTACCAACTGGTATTGCTAACAATAGCTAGCAAATAAAGAAAAACAACATCCTTTATGGCATGTGAAGGCTACTGTAGTTCCCTGACAGGCTGGGAAGGAGAGGGTTGAGTCTTCCTCTCGACTTACTGGTTTTTCTAACACTTGCCACGGTATACAGTGTGCGTCATGCTTTGGGCATGAACTCGTAAAAATAAATGTGTTTTAAAAGCTCATCATAAATTGTCGTGTTCCTTCTAGTACGTATGACGTTCTAATGTATTGAAATTCAACCGTACATTCACAATGATTACTGCACTGCGCACGTTTGAATATGTGGCTCGTTCCGTGTGTGGCTGCATCTGTTACCACAATGTAGCCCAATTAATTAAGGTTTGTTTTTATGATTTTGTTTAAAATTTTATTTTTTTTAAAACATCCTTTCTCAGACCTGCAACGCACACCTTTCTTATTTAATGCTTAAATTAAATCAACGTGCCGATGATAAGTCGAGTAATGGCCATGAATGACGGTTATTGGTTGACAAAAAAAAAAAAAAAAAACTCTAGAGACTGCTCTAGTTACAATCTGCAGTCTCACCATTAGATGTCACTAATTCTTACACACTGGGCCTTTACCTGCTTTCTTTATCTTCCACTCAGAAGCAAAAATCTACCTTTAACCATGTGACATTCGTTATGATGATTATCGAAACTCAATGTTAGGAAATGCTTTATCATGATAACCTTTTGGCCAGAATGTCAGGAATTTTATCAAATCAAAAGTTTGGAGTTTAAAAACAAAAGTCGCCTCACCGTGACAAACAGGTAACCAAAGGTGGAGATGATGCCGCAGCAGAAACCCACGATGAGTGAACCATAAGGAGTGATCATGAACTCTGCGGATGTTCCCATGGCAACGCCACCGGCAAGAGTAGCATTCTGAATATGCACCTGTCAGGTAAAAAAAAGAAAGACGGTAATGGAAAACGGGCCTGAACAGTAGCCAACAAAGATTTTCCCTCATGTTTTCAAGCGTTACCATGTCCAGTTTCCCTCTCTTCTGAGACATGCTGGAGATGGCCACTGTGGTGAGCACAGAGGAGGCCAGGGCGAGGTAGGTGTTAATGGCTGCTCGGTGCTGTCCGTCACCGTGGTCTGTGATGGCAGAGTTGAAACTGGGCCAGAACATCCACAAGAACAGAGTGCCTGTGAGGTGAAAAGACAGCTGAGTGTTAAATAATCTTAGATATGTTGAAGCAAATACCGTACAAAAGTACGAAACTAAAAACATCAGTTACTCACCGATCATTGCAAACACATCAGAGTGGTAGACAGAGCCATTGAGGCGACTGCTTTGGTGCAGCTTTGGTCGATATAGAACCCAGGAGATGGCCAACCCATAATATCCTCCGAAAGCGTGGATGACCATAGAGCCACCTGCGTCTCTGCACTGTGGATACAATAAGATTTCATTTTTGTAAATGAGGTAAACAGGCAATTTATATTAACCCGTTAATATAAATTTAATCAAATAATTATTAAGTATTTAAAGCTGCTGTCAGCAATGTAGTTGATTGAGTAACTTCCTGTACATTACTTCCATTAGCATCCTCCCTTCTTCCTACCTACGTCCCCTCATGAAGGCATTTGGTTTATTTATGGTGCTTTTTCTTTTCCATTATACAGGTCTAGCATTACGCGGTTCTACTTGACTTGACTCAGTTTGGTATCAGACATGTCATTTTCCATTACTTCCTCCTCAACATGAGTGAGGTCGTCATAGCACGGCTGCGCAAAACGTCGTCTTATACGCAACACAAGCACACAAACACCTCACTGTAATGCTCTTGCCGGTTTTTAAAAATGGTGGGTTTGATGAAACATCCCCACGACGTCTAAAAGCCCAGTTGTTACCAATTCAGCAACATTTTGAATCATGTTTGAGATAAAAAGTTGGGGCTAACAGCTATGCTAATGGACGTGCTAATGCTTGAAAGATGAACGTGCGTCATAGCGATGTGCTGGAAATAACAGTCACTTTTTTCTTCTTGCTTCTTTTAAAAAAAAAGAAAAATTCAATATATTTATTAAAATCGTTCAGTTTCATTTATGAAAAAATCTTTTACGTTACCAACATTCATGGCTAACAGCTATGCTAATGAAGATTAATGTGCGTCATAGCGTTGTGCTCTACATTATACAGCAATTTGCATCACTGTCAAAAAAAAAAAAAAAGCAGACGAAGGAGAAATGAATGTGTTGTTTTGCATTCCCACCAAAGCTGATTGGAGTTGAAGTTGATTGGAAACATTTGTATAGTACAGACTCATTTGACCTGGGTGTGAATGCCAATGAAACAGAATAAAACTGGTCAATAACCCGTTTAAATCTGGATTTAAACAAGTTCTTGACCAGTGGGAGTGTGGTCCCACTGGTCAAGAACTTGTCAAGACCCAAACTGAAGAAAACACTCCAAAGATCCTGGACAGATGATTGTGTTTGTGTTTGAGACTCACATGAAGCAGACTGAGGATGATGTATTCCTCCACAGCAAACAGTGTGATGCCAAATAAGGTGACCACCATTAACTGGACAGGGCTGACTTTTCCCAGGAGAGCACCGTAGGCGATCAGAGAGCCGGCACAGCAGAAGTCTGCGTTGATCAGACTGTGTGAGGAAAGAGTTCAAGTCAGTGGACACCAACATCGCAGCAGCAGTGGACAACAAACCCCCCTGTGAGGATCCCTGAAGTGAAACTGGACCAAACAAAGGTGGACAATTTCCCCAAAACCTGGTTTCTGAACCATCATGTTTCATTTCATGTCCAAGTGATTTCAATTTCTAGTTTGCTCTGACTTTGTTTGGTTTATTTTACATTTGCTCTGTTATTGTCTGGTATTTCAAGTATGTATTTGTGCCATGGGCGTGTCTAGGGGGTGGCTAAAATCTGATTGGCCACCCCATGTGCCACCCTGTTTGCGACACTGCTGGCATGATTTGCTATTTGCATGGGTTGGGTTAGGGCTGGGGGCTATTTATTTACTCTATTTTATTTGATTTTCTTGACGATATTTATTTATTTTATCTTATTTGTTATTTGGTTGTGCATGTGTTTTTTTTTTATTGTGCCTTTTTGTTGCACAAATAAAAGCTTGAGGCTTTATATTACCTTTTTTATGGTGCCACTCCATTGTGATGACTCAGGTTATTTTTTTAAAAAAAAAAAGTAATTTTAGAAATTAAATTAATTACAAAACAAAAAGCAATAAATCGATCTGATGTTGATGCACACACAAAGTATTCTTCAGGCTACTACCGTCGGGTGATACAGGTATTACTCTGTGCTCCACTTTGGCCACCCCAGTAAAAAATAGTCTGGACACGCCACTGATTTGTGCACATCCTTGTTAAAAGCTGACATCTGCTAATCCTGCACTACAACTTGACTTGGAACTGGTCAGTCAAATAGTCACACTCACATAGATTATGGAATGCTTGGCCTTCAGCAAAATCTTCTAATCTCAAATATTTGAACTCCACACCCAGACCTAGACTAGTTTAAAGAATGTAGATCCATTTTACCTTCACAACACACCGATACATATCCAACTGCATTTCTCCAGTTTACCAGATGACACATAGTAGACTCACTTTTCAACTCCAATATAGATTTTTCCAGTGGTGTGGTCAAGGGTGTGGAACCAGCCTTGCATGAGCAGAGCCCACTGCAGACCGAAGGAGGCGATCAGAAAGTTGAAGCCCACTCCTCCGAAGCTGTAGCGTTTCAGGAAGGTCATGAGGAAACCGAAGCCCACAAAGATCATGACGTGGACGTCCTGGAAGCCTGGAGAAAGGAGGAGGGCAGTAAAACATTATGATAATGGGTGTGGAACTTTGAATAGCACAAAAATAGGCTAACACGCATGCAATACTATTTCATGAATCAAAATATCCTTCTCAACTGTTGCAGCTGTGGGAATTATGTCCAGTTTGCACATACGATTCTGAGCTACCTGAAAGGTGACAGAGGGCCACCATGTTCATGTACCAGACCTTTGACGTCTCAGAATAAGATACATTAAATCTGTTTATTTTATCATTTAAATTTAAACTGTTATGCGTTAAATTAGACAGATTTCAGTGCTTGAATAATAATAACAATAATAACTTCTTAAAATCACAGGAAAACATGTGATTTAGTAGAATGCGAGTGAATTTCTGTCGTACTTACTGGGATATCTGAAGTAGAAGTCATTTTCAACGTCACTGGTGATGTTGTTGTGCTTTTTGTGCTCTATCCAGTGTTTAGCATCTGACTCGTCATCATAGCGGATGAAAACTCCAAACAGCACAATCATAGCAATCTGCCACACAAAACAAACGGCCGGCAAACTAACACGCACGTTGGTGTTCTTTGTCCCGCAAAAGAAATTCCTTGCGCCGTCGCAACAGTTCCCCATGATGGTGATGATGACTCTGCTGATGATCTGTGATGGCTGCTGGGCTGGGTTCTCCTCTCAGCAGCATCTCAGCAGGTATTTATGTGACATTTGGAGGGGTGTGCCTCTGTTATGCAACAAGAATCATAGTGACTGCATAGATATGTGACGAAGATGGCACAGAGTATGCAGTGGGCAAATTCTACAAAGTTATTTCACTATTATAAATGCTGTTAATACATTTTGTTTTGTCTTGGTTTTGATTCTATTCTATTCTATTCTATTTCCTTTATATGTTTTTAAATAAAAAGTAAATCTCATAATTACATAATTATCTCTACCAGTAAGGTGATGTTTTCATTACCGTGGGTTTATCTATAAGTTTTTCCTTCCTGTCTACAGTTTATGATGGAGCAATCAGGTCTTTTTGTGGTGATCGCCCAAGTATGTTCCCATTCAATTTTGGTAAGAATCTACCCACTGAAAAGTTAAAAAAAAAAATTCAAGATATCCCTATATCTTATAATGGGCAAAAGTGTAATTAATATATATACATATATATTTGTTAAAAGATATCATATTTGAATAAAATTTAAATTTGTTTGCAGGATCAGACACTCCGACACCATCAGACCAAGTTTCATCCACATCTAATCCAGATCACGGATTTGGAGGCAGTTTAAATGTAACATGGTTCAGTCTCATTGAACAAGTTCAGATGTGTATATCTCAGCGACATCTTAACAGGCCAGGATGAATTTTGTCATGATTATGTAAGATGGGAATTGCTATAAGCAGGTAAAGTTCCACATAGATTCGGGATCCAGTGAATCAAAATGTAAACATTTCAGGTGTCAGTTTTTAAAACACAAGTCTGTGCTCTATTGAACTCAAAATTCAGCATCACTCACTCAATCAGGAAACACTGACACCACATTTTATCCACACTGACCCTTTTGCAGCTTAATCAATTTTAACCAAGCTTTGTTTCTTAAATGAAAGAATGCCTTTGCTTGTGATCAGTAAAATTTTCTTAAATTTTGGCCGTTTTTGCCTCGTCTTTGGTCAGTTCTTTCCTAATTTCAAGGAACATTATAGTCTGAGTTGCTGCAAATTTAAAGGCTAGTTCTAAAAATTGTAGCCAAGCAAAATTTGGCAGATTTTTTTTTACTTAAAACGAGAACATTTGAAATCACGTGAAGAATTTTTGTTTTAAGGCTGTTTTGCCATAGGTGTCCTAACTGCCTAAGTTAAGTTGAAACTTAATCCAAACAGTTTCACTTAACTCAAGCAAGTCGTGTTGCCTCCAGCTAACTACACAAGATTTTTGTGTTAAGAATAAATCATTTTCTAATTGCATTCTGCATCTGTTTTTAGGAAAGTTAATTTTAGACCATTATATATATATGAAACATGAAACGTGAGAAACAGTGTAAATTATAAATGTGCTTGTGTATAAATAAATGTGTTTCTGGTTTGGGTGAAATGGATTTAAATTAAAATGCATGGTTTCCTTTTTGTCAGTTGCATTGTATTCAACACAAACTGTTGCATAACCAAAAATAAATAATAAAAGCATAAATATAAGTTTAATTAAATAAAAAAAAAATGATGTACTCAGTCAGACAACACACTTGGCGACAGAAGACTGAAACTTTAATTATGTGTGAAAAATTCTGATTTGAGGACGTCTCATGGACTCACAAGTCCTTCTGTGAGACACAGTGAGGGTAATGCCACGGCTTGGATGTGGCTCTTCTGGGACAGGCTCGGCGATTTTCACTCAGAAGTCCACAGAAAGAGTTTGTCTACAAACACACTGAAAAAAATAACCAAGAAGTTTATCAGGGGAAAAAAGTGGAAGGTTTTAGACTGGTCAAGTCGATCTCCATACATTTGACCAACTTAAGAGAAGACTGAATGAAGAAAAGCAGCAGAACAAATAAAAAATAAAAAAGAATGTGATGAAAGCCTGGAAAAGCATCAAAAAACAAGAATGTAAAAGTTTGGTGATGCCAATGGGTCAGAGTTATTGCAAGCAAAAGATTTGCAAAGATAAATTTGGTGCTCCATTAATGTCAAACCCAAATGCTTTCAGTGCACAGCAACATTAAGGAATTGGCTTCACAGTTCCAATAATATAAGCAATCAAACTCCTGAATGATTATTTCAATGTTACAGCTTCTGGAATTAGCAAAATACACACTACACCTCATGATCACACTTGAATAAATAAAGGCATACTGTTATTTTTATATGGAAAAATCTCACAATAGCCAGGATGAAAAGCTGTCATTCAAACAGCAGATGAACTCCGTCAGAGCAATCACAAGTTACACAAGTGTGTTTTACAAATATTTTTTTGTTGCACTGTGGTTCAACATGTGACAGAGGGACAGATCTTATCTGGAACAACTATTTTAAATATGTCCTCTGTCACATGGTGAGCTACACTCCTGGGTCCACAGGGTGCTGGAATGATGCCGTGGGAGATATAATGAGCTCCTGTCAATCTACAGGTGACTGAGACATGGGTCAGTGAATTGCAGCTATTTAAACAACAAGCAAGTGTCTTGCTTTGTCTGTTACAAAGACAAAATTACAGTAAGTGTGGCAGCAGGCCTCATGTCATAGATAAATTAATAGCAAAAAGTGTCTGCAAAACAGCTAATATA